>JAANIC010001175.1:78807-102646 GCA_017607545.1 Acromyrmex charruanus | reverse complement strand
GCTTATTGTTAAATTTCTGAATTTTTAAAGAATTTACATTCCATGAAGAGATAAACTTTAATTAATTACACGCTATTATTTCTTAGAATGAAAAGGAGCAGTTAGAGACAGCATATGAAAGTCAACTAACATAGAAGTACAATAGTATATAAATTTTAATAAAAGGACGTGAGCTATTTAGTAACTATTTATGTATATATTTAACGGTTTTTAAAAAATACTGAAGATAAGACCCAATAAAGGTCAAAACGTTTATTATTATGGTTATTTTGACAAATAAATGTATTAGATATATGAAAATACTCGCAAATTTGAACTAGCGATAGCTTTTATATTTCATTATTAATTAATTTGATTTAATTTTAAAACTGTTTTATATTATTATATTTATATTATTTATATTATTTTGTATATTGTTGCTCAGAGTCATGATCTTTACATCATATATGTCAAGGTTAAGATAATAAAAATTTCATTTTTATACTAAAAATAAAAATGAGAGGAATAATCTCTAACAGCGACAATTGTTTTAATCTTGATATATGATGTCAAGATCATAACTCTGAGCAACATTCAAAAGATTTTAACCGTCAATTGGACATCTTGAATAATGCAAATGCCGATCACGGTGTAATGCTTTGGAAAGCTCTTAAAATAAACTAAAATAAGAATATGAAAAAGGGGTTTCATTAAAAAATTTAAAATTAAAAATAAATATTGAAAAAAGTTCAAAAATTTTATATAACCTCGATTTAACCTTATCTTTTTAAAGTCAACCAAGGTCATCATCTTCTTTTCCCCTTAAAACCCTACAACTTTTGTTTGAAACATTTTTCTTTAAATACTCTGATTTCCAAATATTTGATTGTCAAATCTAAGATGGGACACCCCGTTTAGAATAAATATATGTACATAAATACGTATGTACATACACACACACACACATACACGCACGCACGCACGCACGCACGCACGCAGGGTGTCCCTTAATTACTGACACAATACTCGTGTAAAGATGTAATTATGTAATGATAGGTATACCAGATAAACAAAAGGCATAATGATATGAATTCTAATCATAGTGATATGATAAGATATGTGAATCCTATTTTATCTCAAAAGAATAACATATTCTGTGCACGTATGTGTGTTGCTACTAGAAGTCAGGCTAAAAGTAGGAAATGGAATGCTAAGAAGGGTTGGTTTTGGTTCTAATGCATTAATAAATGAAAGAGATATAACAAGAATATACCTTTTTTTCTTTTAATATCTATTTCAAATGTATTACTCTTTATACTGGCTATTGAAAGATTTTGATAATATTCATCAACAGTTGCAGGCGCCGCCCCTTATGGAGTATTTCCCAATCAGCCTCAATTGTATGCGACGCAAGGCCCACCGCCGCCGACGTATGATCAAACTCTTACACATCCTATGGTGAGTCACTCGCATTATTTCGTTTCTATTCGAAGAAGAACAATAAATTTCATCAACAAATATTGATTCTCGTTTAGATGTATCAACCAATGTACGGGCAAGGGTACCCTTTACAATATTACCCACCAGGATATCCCTTGCAATATTATCCGCCATTAGCTGCGACAACAGCATACTATCCTACTATGCAACCCGCCCCTGTAAGACCTACCATTATGGTACCTGTAAGTATCAATATGTATTTCTCTAAAAAAATTATTTCTAGCGAAGTCTAAAACATGTCGTTGCACAAACTTAATTTTTTTAAAATATACATTGCTCCAAAAATTAAAGAATTTATCTATTCTGCCCTCTAAAAATAGACAATTTTCAAGAGAATATAATTTCATAAAAAATTATCATAACGAAATTATTTAAAAAACATTTTAAAGCTTAAAGTCTTTATTTTTCATATCATTAGTATAGATGATTTAAACAAAAAATTTAGCTCTTTCTATTTGTTTTTTAATACAGCACTGAGCGATATTCCATTTGTCTTCTTTCATCAAAGTCAAACAAACGCTTTTTGTTTGAATATTAAATAATTCAGTGAAGAAAATTGTACAATGCTTAAAAAGTACGTAAATTAAAGATAAAGATTTACTCTTTCGAAAGTTGCTTTTGTGTGCAATTTTTAATTCATCCTATGGAAACTTGTAGACCAAGAGGCCACTGTAGTGATTTTGTTACCCATAGAGACAAGTATGGCAAGTGGTAACCTTTTATTTTATGTAAAACATAAAAACAATACATATATATTTAAGCCCTGTCGCGGTCGCTTCAAGAGGAGATGGGCTTTCCAAAATGTCACATTTTGATTTTTGAAAGCAAGGTGAATGTTGTTGCAATTGATAGTTAATACCTTTATTTCAAGACAGGCGGACTCCCGTATCTCTCAGAAGAGTGCAAGGGATACTGCGTCAAAGTGGTACATTTTTTCTGAAAAAAAAAAATCGATAGCAACAAAGTTGAATTTTTGTCTACTACTTAATTTTGATATCAATTGTCGAGAAATATGATTCCCATACCTTTTTAGATGGTCACGAAAGCAGTCATACCTATTCAAATATGAACAATTTTACATGGAATAAGAAAATTGTGTTCAGGTAGGTATGGCTGTTCTTCGTGACCATCCGAAAGGTATGGGAATTATATTTCTCTTAGTCTATTAGCAAAGTAAAAAATTTTGAGATTTGAATTTTTGTCTATATCCATGTAAATCTGTAAAAAATCAGTTAGATCGTTATTTAAATTATCGATCTGAAAAGTAGAAATTTCAAGCTTTAAAATGTTTTTTTTTTTTGGATCATCTCATTATAATAAATTTTAAAAAAGTTACATTTTCTCGAAAATTTCTTTTGGAAGGACCATCCGTATTGGAAGGCAATATAAGTGATCCTTCAATTTTTTGACGTAGTGTATATACAATGTATTTGATTTAGGTGCATACACTCAGTTATTTTTTTAAATAATAAAATTATAAAAAATTTTTCGAATAAAAGTTATTTTGTGATATACATACACATATATACATATACAATATATATGTGTATGTATATATGTATGTATGTATATCACAAAATAACTTTTTAAATCATATATATATATATATATATATATAATATATAATGACTTAAATAATATTCTTGAAACTTTCACGGGTGCTTTCTATATAAAGATTATGCATTTCGCGGGTTTTCTCCGTGTCCTTGAGGAATGCAGTATCAGTCTCCTCGCCCTGATGAAGTGGACTGCAAGGTTCACGAAACGTAGGCATTCCAAGAATGGATCTGAACACGGAGAAAACCCGAGAAACGCATAATCTTTATATGACTTAAATAAGTTTAAAATTTAGTAAAATGTTTTTAATGACAGTTCTTTAATTGAATAATATATCCATTTTATTATAATTTTGTATTTTTGTAAGGTATTTTATGAACGAATTCAATAAACATGCAATAAAATCACAATATCTCATAAATAATTATCAAAAAATGAATTTGTTATAAAATAAGCTGGAATCGTACGATGTTTGATTTCTTAAATGATAAGCATATATGTATGCTTGCTCTCTGATTCTAAAATACATTCATGCATTGAAATGCCGAAGACATAGAGCATGGACTGTGCCATTCGTGTATAATATTTATCGATAAAAATGAGAGATAGGACGCAAAGTCTCTATCTCTTTCTATTCAGCCAATTACAATGTGTTAGAAAGAGAAGAAAATTGACCGCCTTCACGCTCCCTCATTTTTGTTGACCACATTTGATATACTATTTAAATACGAATGCAATCCATGCTCTATAAGCCGTATTCATAGTTTGTTCTTATTGTAAGATCATCTTAAGTAATATCTTAAGATGCTACAGCTCTCTAATTTGCTTATGACATCTTAAGAATGTACTTAAGACAATCTCAAAGAATTAACTATGAATACCGGCATGCTAATACACATGATTTCTGTATTTATTATGCACTACTTCGTAGCTTTTATACATTACACTGAGAAAAATGTTTGTTTATATCAACAAGATGTATATGATTAAATTATTATGACAGGACTTGAGATTTTACAACGGTTGATAGATTATACTACAAACATGTGTTTAATATTTTCTTCTCTCTGTTGGATCTACAAAATTTCTAATTATATTCACTAAACATTATCAAACATTGCCAAAATCTGGAGACACGGTAGTGTCTCGGCGCTAAGCATGACCGTGCTCTTTTACGTTCTAGTTAACATCAATGTCAATGCACTCCAGCAGTTCTATTATTGACATTATTGTGCAAGTCGAACAAAGACGAAGACGAACACATATTGTTTAAATTATTTTATGTGTCATGCGTGTTCTTGTAATATTATCCTGTAATGAAGTGCAACGATTACTGGATTACTTATATAAGACAATTCTTGTTACTTAAAGACATAAGACTTAAGTAATAAAATACTGTCTTAAAATTATAAGTCAGCCTTTCTGCTAAGACCTTAAAAAAAATATCGGAGTTCATCTCCAAGAGATTTTAATTATTGACATTCCTAATATTTGTTTCGCAGAATGGTTTTGACGGTACCCGATTCGACGGCATCTCGCAACCGGTGTTGCCACCACCGCCACCCGGAGTGGCCGCGAACGCTGCGCAGCTGGCCGCGATGGCCGGCCATAGTGTAGCCCTCTCGCAAAAGAAGGGCTCGTTCCTGGGAGGAGGAACGGAGGGCGGTTATACCTTTTGGTAAACCACCTAAAACCACCTTTCGTAATACACGTACACGCAGAAAACATACACTCATGTACACGCCACATTAACTGTCGGAAGCGCCGTATTGTTGAAACGACGAGATTATGTAGGTAAATTTCCGTTAGAGTTCTGCTTTTCTCATCTCTGGCAGTTCCATCGATATCTATTAGTATACGTGTGCGCGGACTGATCCCACACACATACACAACACACACACATATACACACATACCGTATACACACAACAATAATATAAAATACACATTTTAACATGATACTAAGGCAGCAACCGTGAGAGTTCCCACGCGATTCATATACGGCGATATTTGCGATCGATAGAAGCGATCCAATGATCTCAAGGACATCGCCACCGTCTTGGTGATCGATCTGCGCCTCTCATGTACTGTTGAACTGCAGAAAATCGTCCCGGCCGAGAAAGACTCGGACATGACGACGCTCGTCGAACATCCTCGAAAGCTCATCATTCTGTAGAGAAGTCGGGAGACAGTGAGAGAGCATTATGCGAGGATCCGTAAAGATCCGAAAATTTCGTGAAAGCCTGGGATCCGAGATACCAAGAATCCACGATTATCGATGACTCGAGGAAACTGTTATTATATCATAGATCTGAAAATTTCAAATTCCTATGATCAAAATTTTCTAAAATTCGAAAGGCCTCAAAAAATCAATCATCACAGTTCGCTCTAATTATCGAATCAAAGAAAATATAAATCTGAAATTTTTAAAATCAGAAAACTTGAAATTTCAAAGAATGGAAAATTTCAAAATAATCTCAATTTTTGAGGATTAGAGCGTTTCCGAGAATCCATAGATCTGCGAACTCGGAGACTCAAATTGCTATGATATAAGGATTAGAACACGTAAAGATACAACTCTAGTTGAAGGATAAGTAGTGACTTATTTATGATCTCGACTTTCCCAGGATTCAAGGTATCCAGGATCTAACTTTAGTGGCTTCTATTAGTTAAGGTTACAGAGATTCGAGAATTTTAGTTAAATTTTCTTAAATTTAATTACACCGATCAAGCATTTCCGATAAGATAAAATATTAAGATCATCATACATATGTAAGTTTCCGAGGATCTGTGTCTTCGGTAACTCGCGAATTCGGGAGTTCTACAGTGTCGGAAGACCCGAAGGCTCGAAGCAGTCAATGTGCGTTTCCTACGATAATAGTTATTGCGAGAATGTTATTTTACAAAGGACAAACTTTAGTTAGATCAACGAAAGGCAGACTGATGCCACTGACAAGAAACGACATTGTCGTTGCGCTCATCAAAACGGAAAGAAGGAAAGGATCAAGGATAAAGAGAGAGAAGCCCAATGTCGACAATTGTAGAAATTCACGAGACATATTGCGTTGATATTTATATTTAAATTATTGTTATTTAAACAATTTATTTGCAGATCCTCCTTAGAGACAGAATCATCGGTGCGACGTGTTTCAACAATTTATTTTATATCTCGAGAGAGTGAGAATAGAAAACAGAGGGAGTGAGAGAGCGAGCGAGCGAGAGAGAGAGAGAGAGAGAGAGAAAGAGAGAGAGAAAGAAAGTGGAATGAATTTTATATCACGGAAAAGCGTGCAATAAGCGTAAATATTGTAACAATAAAAAAAACGATATTAATTGAAAAATTGTGAACTTGTTATCACGTTGAATGAGTGAGAAAACAAGAATGCGAGAGAGAATATACTGCGTGTGAGTGACAAGAAAGTATGAATAAATGAGAGAGAAAAGTAAATGAGGATAAACAATGAGTTGAGACAAAAATGTACCACTGCGCGATGATCAATTGTATGTACTAGTTAATAAATGCTATGATCATGCAATTCGTTAATCAGAATTTGTTCTCTTTTGGTCAGCAACAATTTCTTTATGCGTAAAAGTACATAAAGAAACTAATTTTTAAAGCAGATTTTAAAATAGATATGTCCAAAATAGGATAGAACATATAGGAGAGTGACGTATGTTCTTAAACTTAATGCTAACTGTTGAATTGTTTTATTTATTACAAATAACATTTATGATAAATTGTACAAAAATATTTTATAAATGAATTCCTAAATCTAATTTAATTAAAATTTTTTGTGATTATTATTTATAGTTCTGACTGCAGCATTATGCTGTTTATCAATTATTTTTAAATTCTGAAAAATTATCAAGTATCTCTCGCAACTTACATATTTCATGCAGATCTTTTCGTAAGGTCTTCCTTTTGTTGTGTAGTCAATTGCGTGATACCAACGATTTTAGGCATTTGACCTTGAACCAATTCCAATTTCAACAAAGCATCCAAATTCTGAATATCATGTTGTGCTTTGCGTAGACTCTGAAAAATTTAGATTTGACAGAAAATTTATCCTTGACAATTATTATGTCACGAATATATATCCATCTTACCAATCGTAGTTCGTTATTTACTTGAGGATCTATCTTGGCAAGTTTCTTTTTCTGCACAAATTCTTGTACGGTGAATCCGAGAAAACCCTCCAGAATCTAAAAGCATTTCAATAATTTACGTTTATCAACTCTCGGGAGGTCGCGATCTTTAATATCACGCCAGAGATCATGGTGTATCTGAGAAATACAAATATCTTAAATAAATATTGCATCTTTCACAAAAAAAAATGTGAATGCATGAAAATGTTTTATTTCAATAACAACACTGAAAAAAAGTCTGATTGGATTAAAATTCTGATTGAAAATAGAAAAATTAGAATTTTCTGATAGAATTTATTATAATTCTAATTGAGATAATCAGAATTTTTATTAATATGATTGGATTCTTCTAGTTTGTCCATTTTCAAATAGAAATTTTTCTCAGTGTACAATTTATCAAAATTTATATTTTTCTAATAAAACAATGAAAACACTAGAGCTATGAGTCAAATTAGATGTTTAGTGCTAAGAATAATATAAACAATAAAATAATTCTAAACAAACATTTCGACCACTATCGGGTCATTCTCAATATTAGCTTGCAATTAAAAGTTGCAGATTATAAAAAACCCCGCACTAATCCTATGTGAAATTGGATTTCGATGAAATCAAATGGTTTTCATATATGTTATAGCTTATGACCTGCTAAAGAAAACGTATAAGTTATATAATGCAAAAAAAATGAAGTTTTTGTGTACGATTTACCTATAGTCGCTGAAATTTGACCATAAAATACTCAATAACTTCTAAACGGCTAATTCAAAATAGATAAAATTATAATGTTTTGAAAAGATCTCAACAAGGAGTATAAGAAAATGAAAGAAAAAGTGAGAAGGTCTCACTTAAAAAATTCGAGTTGACTTTGCCTTACCTTGGCGACGCCATTCAAAGTCAAAATGATGAAGCCAGCGGCTAGGTCTTTTTAAACTCTACAACTTTTATCTAAAAATTTTTTCATAAAACTTGTAGTTTTTAAGATATTTTGCCGTCTCGGAACATTTTATGTTCCTTATATGATTATACCAGATCTCAGACCACCCGTACATCCCTTTTATCTCGGAAACAGAGCATTTTGAAAAAAAACGTTTCAAACAAAAGTTGTGTTCTAAATGATCTATTTAGTGATCTAATCAGTTTGACCTTGGTTGGCATTACCAAGGAACAATGGGGGGGGGGGGATCAGAGCAATGTCACTTTGAATTTTTTAAATGGAATCCCCTATTTTTTATTGCATATCCTTGTTAGCACACCTTGAGAGCTTTCCAAAACACTAACAAAATATTTTTTCATGAAGTACTTTTCGAGTTATAAAGCTTGAAAGTTACAGTACCGTCGATATTAGCACTACGCAAGATGTCTGATCGACGGTTGAAACCTCTAAATTCAGGATCATGACCTGGATAACATTTGTCAAGATCAAGGCCATTGGAGATTATTCCTCTTATTTTCATTTTTTCACTAAAAGTTCATTTTTGCATAAAAATGAAAATAAGAGAAACAATCTCCTTAGGTAATCTTGATCTTGATCTTGATCTTTGATTGAAATGACCTTGATCTTAACGAATGTTATTCGGAACATAATCCTGAACAACATTCAAGAGGTTTTAGTCGTCGGTCGGACACTTTGGGTGATGCTGAACGCTGGCGATATTGTAACTTTCAAGCCTTATAACTCAAAAAGTACTTCATGAAAAAATATTTTATTATAGTATTTTAGAAAGCTCTCGAGGTGTGCTACAAGAATATGCAATGAAAAATAGCGGATTCCACTTAAAAAAAGTGACATTGCTCTGACCTTGGTCTCTGACGCCACCCAAGGTCAGACTGATCAAATCACTAAATAGATCATTTAGAACTCCACAACTTTTGTCTGAAATGTTTTTTTCTAAAATGTTCTGTTTTCAAGATAAAAGGAGTGTACGGGTGATCTAAGACACCCTGTATTTAGTGCCACATATAATTATATTCCACATGTAATTATATACTATCATATATAATGTCCAAGATATGTACACATGTATAAAACGATACTTTGTTACAGTTACGTAGCGTAGTTTTATGGTCATTTTATGGTCACATACGTAGTTTTATGGTCAGATTTCAGTGACTATAGTTGAATCATACACAAAAACTGTTCATTTTTTTGTGCTAAAACTTATATGTTTTCTTTAACAGGTCATAAGTTATAACATATGTGAAAACCATTTGATTTCCGGGACTAATTTCATATAGGGTTAGTGCGGGATTTTTTAACAATAAAAACTCCATATAATACTCCCACATTACGTCATAATTATATCTTTCTGTGACTTTGTAATATGATTGTTTTAACTGTCTTAATAACTCATATAACAGCTACTGTTTATCCAATACGTAAATGGTGTCGCTGTTTAAAAACATTTATAAATATATTTTGTATGTATCTTTCAGATATACCGAGATATACTCCCGAGAATTAAAGATATCGATGTTAGAACTCTTGTCGTAGACTAAGAAATGAGAAAAGAAACTTCTCACGATTTCTCTCTTTCAATACTATAATAAATGACAGCAATAAAAGCCTTAAGAAATTATTTTATCTCACACGTACTTCAGAATCGAAACAAACTTCTACACTGGAAGTGTAATCCGTGATCAGTGCTGTTACCGACCAGCATTTACCCTGTTTCGTTAACGTCGAATGGTTCTTCACCTGACCTCTCACTGTCTTGTATATTTTTTCCGTAATAGGCTCGCGTAAGACATCGCGCAAGACATCGCAGATTTTGGGAGCTGGTTGAGGCTCGATGAAATCAGAAATAGTTTTAGTCTCTGATACTTGCTGTATTACTCTCGAAGTGTTTACCTTTGGCAAAATTATGAAGTTAAATAAAAAGAAAAAGCAGTTTCAATTAAAAAAGAAAAAATGTAAAAATAATTCGTAGTAAAAAAAAACTAAATTATAAATATTATATACCACTGATTTTTCGTTTTGTGCCGCTTTCATGGATGTACTTTTTTTAACTTCTATTGAAGCATTACGATTTGTCAATTTCGTAGGCGGTTTTAACGAGAGACATGTTTTGGTTTTATTCATTAAAGGATTTTCACCTTGTTGACTAAAAAATGTTGAATAAAAATGTTGAATAAAAAAATAAATAACAGATAAATATCGAAAGTAATATGAAGATGTATAGAGATAAATAAAGAACCTCTGTGATTCCTTTGTCTTAATTATGATGTCGCAATCATCTAAGTCAAAATCGTCATCAGGAAATTCTGAAAAATTTTGATTCTGAATAGATTTCGTAGAAAGCGATAACTTGCTGTGAAAATTGAGTATAGAAGTTGTTTGTTCAACTGTCGTTCTATCATCCTCAGCAACTTTCTTAGTCTCCATTTGTGACGGCGATATCCGTGAAGATCTTGTTGGGAAATCATTGGACCTAGAATGATTGTTTAAATTATTACAGTAAAATTAATAAAATTAGAGGACACTACACAGCATGGTAAAATTTATTTTTGTAAATCAGAAAAATTGTGAATTTTGAAGCAAATTCTTATATAACTAAAAACGATATCAATTGTTACCTGAATTAAATTCATATTAAGAAACTGTCTTTAATACTTACCAATCTTCTAAGGGTTCAAAGTCTATATCTTCCAAGGTTTGCATAATTTCATTCGTTTCTTTCTTATCTACTTGTTTGCGATCACACGTATTTCTAAAGTTTTCTTGAATAGCATTAATTTCCTGGCTTCGTTGTTCGATTGTTGTCACTGCTTCCAAGTCAACAGCTTCTTCAAAGCCATCATCGAAAAAACTGTCATTGTTATTAGAATTAGATGCTGTGTTTTGAACATTCTGATTCATGATTCTGGATAATCCATTATCATTATATGGATCGGGGTTTTCAGGTTCTCCTCTGAACAATTGAATGGACATAGAAATAAAAAAACTGGAGCCAAAGAATAAAAAATAATTGAAACTCGAAGAAAATTGGATCAAATCTTACAAAGCTCTTGCCAAGACATTTTCTAGTGCGTTGGATTTCAACAAAGTTTCCACTTCTCCACCAACTTCCTTGTACTTGCCATCTTCTAGGAGAATAACACCACGTCTGCACTGGATCGGGCCAATTATCATTACCTTATAGCCAGGAAGTAATATATCCTGTGAAGAAACATTTTTAATATTTTAATTTGATAATCTGGATGAGAGAAAGAGAGAGAAATTTGCATTCATTTGAAACAATGGAAAAAGCCATACAGTTATTTGTTTAAGTGAAGTATACTCTATCGCAGTGACATCTTGTACTCCATCAGTTAAACAAAGTTGCATCATTCTTCTACCTTTGGGTTGCCACTCCATTGGCTGCTCTTCTTCCTTTACTTCCAAGTTCTGATTGTCGATTTTACGAATTTCACAAAGCTGCTTATATTTGGAGCTCGCTATATCGTACATCTTGTCTACCTATACTCATACCGGATGATCTGCATTTAGATGTTTAAGGTAAAAAATATGTGCTATGATAAAAAAACCACAAACAGCTCACCTGGAGGATATAGGTACCAGTTAATACAATGTGTGTCTGCTGAGCCAGATTCCTTGGCAAACATCCATTTTCATTGTTAATCTCCCGCAGATCACTCAGTTGCCATTGGCCCTCTACAAATTCGAAAATATGCTTGTCTGTTATCTATAACAATAATCAATAAAAGTTAATTGCCTCGAGTAATATTAATGGAATTAGAATTTTTATTATTACTTGTATTGCCAACAGCAATACAAGTAATAATTGTAAATTAATAATGTCACTTTGTATTTGGTTTAATTCATGAAATATATTTGTGTTGCATGCGAAATCAGTCTGTAAAAAAATAACAGAAAAAAAGAGAGCTTATTAATTGTTAAACAATCACATATTGAATCACTGAGTTGTTAAAATTCTTTAACATTGAACCATTGAATTGTTAAAGAATTTTAATAATCAGTGGTTCAATATTGCTTAACAATTAATAAGCTCTTTTTTTCTACTGTTATTTTTTACAAACTGATTTCGCACGTCAAACAAATATATATCAAGTATTAAACCAAGTATAAAGTGACAAATTATTAAGTATCTTTTGAATATTGGGTCATTTAAAAAGTATCCGCGGTTTTTTTCACTAGATGATGAACAAAAAACCGCGGATACTTTTTAAATGACCCAATAGATTTCTAATTTTAATTTTTATTACAGCACAAATTATAAGGAATTTCGTTCGATGAGGTAAGAGTTAACAAGTTATAATAAATTTCTCTCGCTCAACATTTCTTCGTCAGAAGATTCAAAATAATAACATGTTATTGTTCCTTAACTTTAATTAATAAAAATATATATAAAACAATAAAAATCGACGCGTTTCGCTTTATACATAATGTACCATTTTATCGTTGTCGTTTCAAATTAAAGTTAAATTGATGCATTATGCAAAACGCACTCAATAACATTTGGCAATAATTAGTAACATACTTGATGAGAAACTTTGTCCCTAATAAAAAATTCGACGCAATCTCTTAGCCACGCGTCATTCATCACATAAAATTTTGCGTTTAATTGATTTTTTATCCGTCTTAGCAAATTCTCATTCATTTTCGCGATATAACAAGTTCACAATTTTTCAATCAATATCGATTTTTATTGTTACAATAGATTCACGCCCGTTGCATGCTTTTCCGTGATACACGTAGGAATCATGAGCTTAGTTTCCACCGAGGATTTAATCCGGATCAGAATGTAAGAACCAACCAACTACAGTCAAACATTCCTCTGTTGTTCGACTGTAACAGGAGAATACTCGACTGTAGTTGGTTGGTTCTTACATTCTGATCCGGTTTCCACCTTCAATGGAAACTAGGCCAATGGTGCTCAGTTTGCAAGCGTCTCTCTCAAAATCTCGGCCGTCTCTTTCTATGGATGTCGCCGAATGTCGCGATTAAGGATTATCCATACAACTTGTATAGCCGCATAAACGTATGAATAAAGAAAATTATCCAATCACATTTTACATGCGTCTATATAGGAGAAATCCAATTGGATAATTTTTTTTATGCATAAGTTTATACGGCTATGCAAGTTTGTGTGGATATACCCTTAGGGCCATCATACACAAAATGACATGAGCTGCATAAACATAGCATAAAGGTTTAAACACAATAGGCACAGGCAACAGGGAATAACAAGCAGTTTAATCAAAGGGTGTACATATTCGATATTATATTCCAGAGCTCTGATTGGACGGCTCGTTATTCACTGTTGCCTATGATTATTGCATGTTGCCTATTGTGTTTAAACTTTAAGATCGCTAGTAATTTGTACTTCGTTATGGCGCTATTGATCTCCCTGATTTACTAAAGGTAGGAGCCAAAATTGAAAAAGAAGAATGTACTCTGTTGATTCTGTTAGCAGAATGAGCTCTGTATTTCGTTAGCGATTGAGATTACGTGTATCAGCTGTGTTCATAGAGTATAAAGAATAGGAGGCCAAACTTACATGGATGAGGTCGTCGAAAAGCGTGGTCAAAAGTGGTCATCTGAATGAGTTCGATCGAGATGTCGCTTTCGTTCCACACATTCTCGCAGTTTGCATGGTAGATGTTATATCAATTTTACATAAAGAATGCTCCATTCTTCATGCAGTTTTTAATGGGTGCATTCAGTACTATGATCTTGTATCTGTTTGGTCTATATTTTTAAATCTAAAGGAATATGCCCATCAAAGGCAAGAGCTCACTGAGCGCTCAATGAGCGATTGTAATACTGAATGCACCCAATGACAATTTACGTCTTCCTGTTAAGCTGGTTCTATATTAGTTGTAAGTTGATCGCAAGTTTGTTGCGACAGCCAATGAAACGTTGATTTCAAAATCCAAACTTCAGATTGCAATTAATGTAGAACCGGCTTTATTTTCAGAGCATGATGTCAAAGGCTGCGCTCGATTTGGACACTTACGCGCTTTAAGCGTTTGTGTAATCATTTTATCTTTATCGTTCCTTAGACATAAAATAAGAATAGAAATACTGAAAAGCGCTGAAAGCGTCCAAATTGATAGCAGCCAAATAATAACGTCTCTATTCTTAAGCAACTTCCTAAGACTATCCTTACAGTAATGACTAATCTTACCAAATGTATTGTGTGTGTGTACAAATAATAAATTATAAAGAGTTATAAGAAGTACAAACACAACATAATTAAAACGTGAGTGCAATTAAATGCGTATTCAATAAATTTTATTATGTGTAATTCTAGCTATCCCGATATTCTTACTAATTTTAATCTTAACTGCTGTTGGATACAATTCATAATGTGATTGAGCAATTCTTAATCTCAATTTCCAATGCATAATCTGATCACGGCTTTAGGGGCTCCGCACAATAAAAGGAACAAGAAATAGAGAACAGAGAATAAGAATTTCAATCTATCAGAGATTGTGTATGCCACAATATGATTTCTGATAGGTTAAAATTTTTATTCTCTGTTCTCTGTTCCGTTTTTTTTTATTGTACAGAGCCTCTAAGAATTTCAGCCTATCAGAAATCATGTATTATGGCATACACAGTTTCTGATTAAAATTCTTATTCTCTGTTCCTTTTATTATGCGAAATCCTTTATGTTATGTGTGTTCGGTGTGTGTGTAAGCGAATATGGAGAAAAGTTTTGTGGCTACGTTGTGGCTGCTGCGCCCAATGTGACGCCGACGACGGCTAACTAATGGCGAAGAAAGATTGACAGGAAATCACTAAGTTCACAAAGAAATGTTACTCAATGGCCTAGTTTCCACCGAAGGTTTAATCCGGATCAGAATATAAGAACTAACTACAGTCGAGGATTCCCCTATCGTTCAATTGTAACAGGGGAATACTCGACTGTAGTTGGTTGGTTCTTACATTCTGATTCGGATTAAACCCTCGGTGGAAACTAGGGCATTGTTTCTGATTTAGGGCCATTCCACAAATTTGCATAGTCGCATAAACAAAATTGCATAAAGAAAATTATCACATTTCTGTCATAAAGACAAATATAAAATGCGATTGAATGATTTATGGATACGTTTTGCGGCTATGTAAGTTGTGTGGAATGGCCCTTAGGCCGAAATCAGATTATTGGATTAAAGATTGAGATCAAAGATTAAAGATTGAAATTTGAACCAATGAAAACAAAAAAGTTTTGGTTCCTTTTGTTTTGATTGGTCAAACTTCAATCTGTCCATCTTTAATCTCATTCTTCAATGCGTAGTCTGATTCCGGCCTAAAGCGATTTAATATAAATTCAAATAAATAAATATTTGGAATGTACAGATCGAAAGAGTAGGGACGTAATTGCGTGCGTTTCGACAGCTTGGATATCGGTATCGCATTACTAGGTTAGAATATGAAAAACTAAAAAATCTACAACATAAACATTTATCTGACGGCGCGAGTAATTACCTAACGACATGAGCAGTAATCGATGCCGATCTCGCAATGAACATAAAGTGATGATTAATCTTACCGAACACTAACTTAAAATCTAAAGATCGCAGAGGTTTACAAAAGGTTCGCACGCAGAATGCCATACATCAGAAAGAGAGAGCGAGAGAGAGAGAGAGAGAGAGAAGAGCTGACTCGAGTACCACAACTAACGCTTGCAACGTCACAGTTTTGCGATTCAAACACCATCTACCGAGCACTCAATACACATATCAATTCAGAAACCTAATTTTGATCACACTTTTCAGAGCCTAGTTCGGCCTGCTATTGTCTATACTCCATGTAGAAGAAAAAGAGGATTCATGTCAATCAAAAGATAGCACTTTTACGTTTCTTCAAGTCCATGTAACGTGTCATTGTGTGTACATTTGCATTTTTTTGTGACAATTGCGTACTACTTTTCTACTTTATTTACGTTATACGGTATCGACAAAGATCAGTGTTAAAGTTTGGTAATTCGTTTTATCTTCGAGGTTAGAACTATATTCTCATCACAACGGGGGCCGAACAGTCAGCTATGTCCGTCTCTCAGATGGAAAGTATCCTTTGAAATTATAATTGTACACCGAAATGTTGTTGTAAAACGTTTTTCCTTATGAAATTAAATGCAAAATAACAAATTAATCTGAAAGCATCTTCAAAAGATATGCTAACATGGTTTGTTAAACCTAAAAATTTTAAATTTATAATTTATTCTTATACATATATTTGTAACAGTTGATGTACTCGTATAAATTGGATTGTAGGTGATATTCAATCTGATCTTATATTCAAAATATGATTTTGTCTATATCTTGTCATTTTGACATTTAAGTTGGAAAGTGAAACTCAATTATTATACTTGTAATAAGTTTGAAAACTCACTTGTTATTGAAGAATTTAACTCGGCATTTGTAACTCGTGTTTTAGTCATGGCTTGTAACTCATTTTTGGTTACAAATTACTTTTTTCAATAAGTAAATTCGTAATGGTGCAAGTTATTTTTCTAAGTAATTTTCTCAACCTTTATTTATGACTATTATTTTGTATAGTCGTACGAAATTGCATGCAAAACTTTATCAAATTGTTATTATAAAAAGTAATGGAATAGTAACTCTCCTATTTTCTGAAATCAAACTATTTATAATTTATATCAGTTTGTAAACAAAGTAAATTATAGTAGAAATTTCCTTAATTTCCAAAAAATACAGAGAATCTATTTAATTTAAAATTTGCGGTGAAAGAATTAGAAAGAAACTCAAAGAAATGCGAGAAGGAAGAGAAGATAGAGAAGACAAAGATCAAGAAGGCGATACAAAAGGGAAATATGGAAGGCGCTCGCATTCATGCAGAGAATGCAATTCGACAGAAGAATCAAGCCTTGAATTATCTTAGAATGAGTGCCAGAGTAGATGCAGTAGCTAGTAGAGTGCAGACTGCATTGACAACTCGCAAAGTTACTCAATCCATGGCTGGCGTTGTCAAAGCCATGGATGCTGCTATGAAATCAATGAACTTAGAGAAGATCTCTGGACTTATGGACAAATTTGAGAGCCAATTTGAGGATCTAGATGTGCAAAGTTCATACATGGAGAACGCTATGTCGCAAACCACGACTACTAATGTACCCCAGAATGATGTAGATTCTCTGATGCAGCAAGTTGCAGACGAAGCTGGGTAGGAATCTATTTCTAATTGTTATTTCAAGTTTTTTATGATTAAGCAAAGAGCTTAAATTCCTGTCTTATATATAATGCAAAGAGGAATTATTTTAAATATTATTTAAAGCAAAAACTTTTATTACTTCGAATTGTATTTGAAAAAAATTTTATTTATTGGATAGTTATAAAATTACTTGACTTTATTTTTGTGCAGATTGGAATTGAACATGGAACTTCCATCAGGTCAACTTGGCAGTATTGGCACTTCAACAGCAGTAAGCCAGGAGCAAGATGAATTAACACAAAGATTAGCACGACTTAGAGAATAGTGAAACTGCTTTAATGTATATTATAATTAAGGTGTTTTATAAATTATGTAACATATTCCCAATAATATAATATTGTTATAATAATTATTATAGTCTTATGACCGGAATTAGGAATGCACCGGATTGTAAAATTATCTGATGTCGGATATCCAAAATATTATAACATCGGATATTTGGAAAGGCAATTTTTCAAGTTGGATACCGGATATCCGACCGAATTCCGGGACGTTTAAAAAACAGCTGAGTAAAACAAGAAAAAAAGAGAGCAAAATGAAAAAGCGATTGTGAAAGAAAAATAGTAATAATGATTATGAATTTAATGTTATCGTTCAAGTTTGATTATCAATAGAGATGATAAGTATAGAGAAAAATTATAATTTTGCAGCAATATATAAGAGCATTATGAATATGCATACTTATTTATAAAACATATAATAAATTTATATAATAAAAAATCAATTTAATGATATAAAATTTCAACTGGATATATTCTCGGATACCTAATATTCGACTATCTGATCGGATAGTAAAAAAATGCCGGATAATACCGGATACTTTTCGGATGTCCGATGCATTCCTGATGATAACACATTCACAAACTTTAATATAGTATAAGTCTTCAATATATTATAAGTTCTGAAGCACAATAGATATAATAAGCCTTAAGCCTTAAGAAATTAATCATTTACAGTTGAAAAGAATGAGTATAAAAATAATCGACTCTGATTGATGAACTTTTTAAGATTTAAGGCTTATTACACATATTGATTTTGGGATTTTAGGATAAGACAAAACAAATAAGAAAGAGAAAACATTTTTAGATTTAATAGTTATATGTGACATACATTAGACTTAAATGAATATATTATATAAAAATGTTATTGGCTATATTGGCTTATAAATTGATGAAGTAGCAAATCCAGACAATTGGTTTATTGATTTCGTTTCACAGTTTTTGTAGAAGTATAACAGCCAAAAATTATTACACACACACACACACACGCGCGCGCGCGCGCGTGTGTGTGTATTCGTACATATTTACAAAAATAAATAACTGATAATACGGGCAAGTAGTATATACTTTTATGGAGCAAAAATGCACATTTTATCTTTTTCATGTAAGTAATATTGTTCCAAATTTGTTAGTGTTTGAATTAATTTGTAGAGAATCTTAACTTGAATACAAAGCATATAATATTGCGCGAAAATTAATCAATGAGAAAAATTCTGGAAAAAAGATTTTTATCTGAAATGTCCTGGAATTATTCTGGAATTGATTAGTCAGATTTTACTGTACACCATGAATTACTTTTTAGTATACTAAAAATAGTAATAATAATGAGTAAACATAAAAAATAGTTAAAGGGATAATTTTTATATTATTTTAGAAAAAATTAAATTTGGCAAAATGTAAAAAAATATATTCATACATAAGTATACAGGGTGTTCAGCACGAGTAACAGTCCGCACGGACACTTCTAACAATTAAAAAAAAAGTTAAAAGGTGAATATTTATCTGTTTCATACAGGCTACAACATGCAATAAAAAATATTTAAAAAAATTTTTAGAAAAAATCAAAATCATCTTAAATTTTTTAAATGGCACCATACAATTTTTTCCATAATATTGTAGGGGTCTTCAAAACGAATTCAATTAAAATTACTATTGAAATGTCATCTTTATTGATGTTGTATTGATTTTATTGCATAGTTTATTAAATAAGTACATAATATGTATCATAATTATCCATATAAAGAATATTATTATAAGCATAAATAAATAAAGAAAAACTGTAACTACATATGTATGTATATGTTCTGTCAGAAGTTATAAGCACTGCTATTACAAATAATGATGCGAATTGATATTGAGTATTGATATTGATATTTTTTTATGAAAAAAATTTTTTTAAATATTTTTTTATTGCATATTGTAGCCTGTATAAGACAAATAAATATTCAACTTTATAAATATACAAACTTTCAACTTTTTTTTAAATTGTCGGGTGTCCGAAAAGTCGTGCAGATCGTTACACTGAACATCCTGTATGTATATACATATATATATATATAATTTTATATACAATTGTACAGGATGGTCCATGTAAAGTGTTACTTAAGTTAATAATTCTAAAAATATTCATTGCACTAAAAAATTGTTTATAAGAAAGTTTCATGTATTCGCCTTTCTAACTAGGTAAACGAAAATTCGCTTTCCTTTGAAGACGAAAGGGTACTTCATAACTCCAAATTCTAAATTGTTATATATTTGGAGTCAATGGTAAAAAACAAGCAAATTTATCTGAAATATTTCTTTGAAAAATGCTTCGATCAAAAGTTATAAACATTAAATTTTACTCTCGTTTGGAAGGTGAAAAATTACATGATTTTTAGGAATTTTTTAAAAAGAAATGAGTTAATATATTAATATGAAACTTTCTTAGACTTTATTTACGTACAGAATAGATATATAAAAATATTTTTTCATATTCCTATAGTAGTAATAATAATAGTATAGTAGTAGTAATAGTAGTAGTATTGCAGGTGGAGCTATAGTAGCCGCCTAACGTAACCTAGATCTCTAAAGTTCCATTATCACTCCCTGCTTGTTTTTAATGCAACTAAGCCCAGCTTCGCTCCGTGTATCAGGCTTATGAGGTCATCTATCTTTGCTCTAGATCCTCAGATGTTAGAAACATATAGCCCCAGGATTTATATCTCTTGCAGGCAAGCATAGGATAGCAACACAGAAGTGCACTCTGTCCTTGCTTTTCTTTCCACATAGTCGGTAGTTTTTTTATTCAATCAATTCTATATTGAATGGTGGGCTCTGAGGAGCAAGTATCCTGTAAGAAGGTCTATGCCCATTCTCAGTTTTTCTCTTCCCATTGCTGCCAGTTCTTTTGTTCTGGTCAGATTGGGTTTTTCCATAAATTTCTTGGCTCGCCAGCAGCTCTTTGTTTCTTTCCAGGAGTTTGTGTTCCCGCTCTAACATTTCTTTAATCTTTCTTTTACCTAGCACGAAGGGAACTCCGACGGTCTATTTAGCCAGGTCCATTTCTGTCCCCAGCTTTGCTAGCCTGTCTGCCCTCTCGTTGCTCAGTATTCCCTGGTGACTAGGGACTCATACTAAGATAACTTGACTTGTTTCCCCCTAATTTGTCAAGGGCTTGCATACAGTCCCAACAGACGGTTCTGTAGAGGTTTTTGCAAGTGTATTTATAGCTACTCTGCTATCCGAGCAGATGCAAATACAGTTCTTCTATCGATCAGGAGTTCTGCACATCTTGAGATGACAAGTACTTCAGCTTGAAAAACCATGGACAGCTTTCCTATCGATGTGCTTTCTTAATAATTAGCGTTGGGGCCGTCTCAAAACGATCATTTGCTCTCAATCCATCTGTGTACCATACGTTCACGTTTGGATTGATTAGAAAGTTGGGATCTTGCCAGTCTTCCCTAGCTGGTTCGAACCTTAAAGATCTTTTCCAGTTGGTGTTTCCTGGGAATTCTGTCTTGCTTCAGTGTGAAGGGACTTGTCGGACAGATCTAATGTGGCCAAGTCTGGTTTCCTCCCCCTGACACTTCATCCTGTATAGTGCTTGTCTTGCTATGCTGATGATCACCAGGCGCAAGAATGGAAAACTGAATGCCACCTCCAGCGCCTCGGGAGATGTGATTTTTATGGCCCCTGTCGCAGCCTTCAGGTATCCCCTCTGAAGGCTCTCGAGCAAGTTCCTCATCTCCATCTTCTTCATCCTTGGCCACCAAACAATCGCAGCGTACGTCAATCTTAATAATAATATTATTTTGTATAGCCCTGGGTTTTATTTTCCCAGTTCCTGTCCATGACTCTTCTGCAATATAGAGATGTAGAGCTTTTTCCTCTTCGAGATGTTTTCTAGCTCAGCTTAGAATCCAGATATACTCCTAGATACTTCATTAAGCTAGTGTAGTTAATTACTTTGCCTCAAAGCCTCAAAGGCTCTATTTGTTGAGCTTGTATTTCCTGATGAAAACCATAGCCAAGGTCTTTTTCGGATTTACTATCAGTTCCCTCGTCCTACACCAATTTTACACGATCATCAAGGTTTCGTCCATGCGTTCCTTGAAAGTCGTGAGAAAGTTGCCTCTCTTGACTATGGTTGCTGCGTAGCCATAGATCTGAAAGCCAGATTCTCTCAGCATTGTAAGGAGCTCGTATCACCAGGCACCATAGCAGAGGAGAGAGAACTCCCCCTTGCGAGCAGCTTGATACCGTACGTCTCTCAATGATGATATTGCCATTTATTGGCTGACGGTCAGTTTTCTGTCCTCCAGCATGCTTTGAGTCCAGTTCATAAGTGCGCCTGAAATTTTGTGTCTTATCATGGCATCCTTCACCGGCGAAATTGAGATGCTATCAAAAGCCTCTTTAATGTCAATGAAGACGCCTGTATGTAACGTGTATCCCCTTACGGTCAGCTAAGTCTCGACCTCATTCACTAAGTAGTGCAGAGCTGTATCGGTAGATCTGCCCTTCCTGTGTACTGGGAGGAGTTCAGCGATCGAATAAGAAGGGCATTGTTTTTCAGATACCTATCAATCAGTCTCTCCAGTGTTCAAAATGAAGAAAGTGAGACTGATAGGTCTGTAGCCTCCAATGACCTTAATTTTGATAAATGTTGTTCAGATCATGATTCTGAAGGTCTCGAGGAGCCGGGAATGAAGCGAAGTGCCATCGAAAGGGGGACGAAATGGAAGCCTCTCTCGAGGTCGACGCTCCGCTGAGCGGACCACGAATCGAACGAATTCGTTAAAGGCCGAATCTGGGTCAGTGTGCCGTGAGACCGTTGTGTCAGTGCGTTCGTGTGCCCTTCTTTTCGGTCTTGGAAGTGAATTCAAGTGACTGAGGAGAGGAGAAAGTGCAATCGCGGCTAACGCCTATGAATACAAGGAGATGTTATTTGAATTAAAATAGTTGGTCTTTTGATTAAAGTGACTATTGATCAAAATGATTATTGAGGAAAATCAAAGAGTTCTCCCCGAGGGTCACGGAATCGCGGTTTATATACCGATTCTCCCTTGGTTGATAGGGATCTAGTTAAGTGGGACACTTTTCTGGCTTCTGGATTGGATCAAAATTTGGGGTATATTGTGGGGGAAGAAAGGAGTCTTACATCAACAAGTGTCTGCTTTTTTCTTAAATTATGAGAAAATGCACGTGCAGCGGGTAAAATGAGCGCACGTGCAGTGTCGGCATGGGACCGTCAAACACCTCCCCTGGATGTCGCGTGTCACTTCTGTATTTTATGGTCGCGGGCATCGTGAGAATCGTCCGCGACTTCACTGTTAGGAAAATGTCTAGGTGTCAGCCTCGCGTTCTCACACTCATATTAATCGTTTTCTTAATAGCGGTGTCCAAGGAGGGTGTCATCGATGCCGCATTAGTCCCCCGCATCCACCGACTCCCATCTTATCTTAATTGACGTTAAAAGATACTGGAGATACTGGAATCTTTGCTTTTAATTTTTCATGAGAAAGATTTTTATTACTTTCTAACTCTTATATATTGACAACTCCAGTCTCCATAAGAAAAAGAAAAAAAAAGGTTGTGAGAGTCCGCTGAACGTAACAATTTCCATCTACAAATTTAATTCGCATTTTTTTTTTATATAATAATATAGAATAGTCAGAAATTCCGTGGTTTCAGTAATAAAAAAACATACTGAATGAAATACTTGAACATATGCTTTGTTAGTGTTAGACGCTAAATTGTTGAATTACAGTAATTATTCGATATAATACATTATAAGAAGTCGACTATAATAATCATTCAATAAGATTTTCGACAGCAAAGCAAGAAAATACTAAATAAGAATATTCAAGTCTAAGAATCAAAGCTACATCTTTAATGCTTGAATAATTCAATGTGAATTGTATATATACTATATATGTACATGCATATATATTTTAAAGCTATTATTTTAGCTATTATTTTAAAGCAAGAAAAGTGAATAGGAAAATGCAGTAAACAGTACTAGAAGGATTTGCATGATCATTTCTTCGAATAATTTCTTCAAAATGTGTAAGATTTTGCATCTAGAAGTTTATTACATAAATATTTTATGAATACTTTGCATATAATAATAATAATGTATAATAATAATAATAATAATAATAATAATAATAATAACATATACATATATATTACTTATT
>JAANIC010001175.1:50146-78311 GCA_017607545.1 Acromyrmex charruanus | reverse complement strand
AATTTTAAATTAACTATATTTAATTTTTAACCAAAATACATGTGTTAATATATTTAATTTATAACTAATAACTTATATTACTTAAGTATTATAATTGTAATTATGTTATAATAATTAATATGGTATTTACTGCATTGTTATATCTTTTTACTTATTCCATATTCGTTATTGGCACTGTCATTATCCATTTAATTTTTTATTCAATATTTAATTTAAGACAGAAATTATGAAGATTAGCCAGAGAAACTAAGATGCATTATAAAGGGAGCTTTCCAGCAGAGGTACAAATCGACATAAGAGTCATTCATTTCCGTCTTTGTTTCTTACTGATTATTGAACAAAGCTAGAATGTTTCTTGTGTCAACTTGTGTCTTTTGCTGGAAAGCTCCCATAGTGGCTGTGTTCCAAATTTACTGCTACTACTGCAGATGCGACAGTTTACGTTACGTGCACTATAGATTTTCAGTACAGGCAGTCAATTTTGGAACATAGCCAGTATGTCATACAAGGAAAGACAGAGATGGCGGAGATGTATGGCCGTAGCCACAGTATAAGTACATACAGTATGGACACTGAACTTTTTATGTGATCCCCAATTTTTAGTGCGCATGCGTCAATTTCTAACCAGGAATATGGTTGCCTTCAGCAAGTTGAAATTGCAGATTAGATTAGCTGGATCTCCTTTCCATAAAATATAATTAACCCTTTCGCCTACAATATTGTGTGAGACTCGTGGAGGAAATCAGGCCAAACATGAGTATCTCAGGTGAGAGCTGTGATACGTCGTTCGTAGAAAGCTTAATTTTTTTTAATTTGTAAAAGAAAAGTATGCCAAAGGCTTTAAAATTAAGTTTTATAAAAAATTAAATCAAATTTTTTCGGAGATGCTATATTGTGTAGACTGTTATATTTATATATGATAAAGTATTTTCGTAATAAAGTATGCATATGTATGTATGTGCGTGTGTGTATGTGTGTGTGTGTGTATTATTAAATTACAACTTCACATTTAATTACAATTTTCATGCAATATATTATTTTTTCATATATAATTATTCAATTATTATACAATTTTCATATAGTATTTCATCAATTATTATTTTTAATTTACTTATTACTGTTTAATATTGTTATTATTATTATTAATGTGAATATTATTTTTATATAATGAGTTCGTTAATATATTATTATATTATTATATAATTCTGATTTAAAAATATACTCGCTATAAACAATTATCATGAGACGACCGAATTATGTCTTTTTTTTTTAGAAAAATCATTCTGTAGCTTTACAAAAACTCAAATTTATAAGCGCCTTTCCAACCCACAACATGGCGACGAGGGATCATGTGACTCACAACATCAAAGATGCCGACTCTTAATGTTCAGACTGTATGTATTTATACTGTGCCATAGCACAGACTCTTGCATAACGCATAATGCATAGTGCATAAGGGAATCAACTAATCAGAATCTTTCCTTTCTTCCCATTTCACGGAAAAGAAGAATTAAGCGGGGAGCATAGACTTTTGCATAATGCATGAAACATGAAATATAAGAAAATCAACAATAATTTATTTTACGGAAAGGAAGGAAATAAAGGACTCTGATTGGTTGATTTTCTTATGCCTCATATTTTATGTTATGCAAGAATCTGTGCTCCCCGTTTTTCGATTGGTTGATTCCCTCATGCACTATGCATTATGCGTTATGTAAGAGTCTGTGCTGCAGTTATTAGAAAGAGACACCGTCCACCTGCATACGCCATGTTATCTCTTCCATCATGGGCCTGACTAATTTCGTTAAAGCAACTGTAACTTCGTCAATAGTTTGAATATCGAGCTCGCTCTGATCTTAAAATGTTTCTAAAATATATACCTTTTAAAATAAGAACAAAAAAATCAATTTTTTGTAGATAAAATACGTATGATTCCTTAATAGTATCTCGTCGATGCCTACATATATACATACATACGTACATGTCTGCCAATGTCCGCCGCCATTTGCAATTGCTCGCCATCGCTCGTTAAGGGCCTGCAGCGCACGGCAGGCACGGCACATGCGATTGCATGCGGTTGCCGTTCCACGCCGTACGCCGTCCGCCCCTCACGAGCCTCATCTATCGACACAGTCTCGCGATGTTGCAGTCGTCGCAAGTCGTCAGAACCCGCCGTCCGTTAACCGTCTGTCAAACGCTGCGTGTAGGTGAGTGGTGACAGTGGTGACACTGGTGATAAGCTGATAAGGCGTGTGTGTATATGCATGTATGCGCGTGCTCGCGTGCATGCGTTCGACTCGGTTCAATCCATTAACCAGTTTGGCCTCATGCTTTGCTCCGCAGTGCCCTGTGTGGAGTACGGTGCGTGCGTCGGTGCAGCTTGCGCTGTATGCGTATTCGTGTGACGCGCGTACTTGTGCGCGCAGTGCGTTGAGCGCCCGAATCGTTACCCCTCCCTTTTATCTTACTCTTCTTCTCCCCTCTTTCGCTCTCTCCGTCCATCTCTTCTCCATATCTCTTTCTTTCTTATCCCTAACCTAACCTAACCTATTCTTCTTTTGCGGCTCGAACGCTCGGCGGATTAGGCCGTGGCGCACGCGACGAATTATTCTAAATCATCGCCAAATAGGATTCCGCATCGGCCATTTGGAGTAACTTGGAGTAACTCGCCGGCGCTGTTTCATCGACGGTTAGCGTGTATCGAAAAAGCCGTTGAATCTTTTCCTCCCCTTTCTACTTGCCTTCGCACTGTTCACCTTCGTGCAGCCATGGCCTCCTCCAACCGTGGCATTCAGATCGGATCCGGTTGGTTCCAGACCAAAATTAATCTTAGACCACAGCACCGGGGCGTTCATTTAGTCACTGAAGAGATTCTCAGGCAGGTACCTGAGCTCTGCCAGTTTTCCATTGGTCTCTGCCATATCCAAAGTGAGTACTTGACTATCTGATCTGTACTTACTTTCATAGATTAACAGATTGAGTTTTAATTTCAATATTCACGTTTATTGCAATATATATATATAATACATATATTATGAAAAAGAATGAACAAGATATTTCTCAGTAATGCGATAAACATTAGATTTGTTTTTTTTTTTCTATAGTTTTGCATACCTCAGCTAGTTTAGCATTAAATGAGAGCTGGGATCCAGATGTGAGAGACGATATGGAAATGATGCTTAACAAAATAGTTCCTGAAGGTTTGGAGTACAGGCATAGCTGCGAAGGACCTGACGATATGGTAAGTATAATGCTTCTGAAAATATTTCTTTTAAAAAGTAATATACTTTCAAAATCACTACTAAATGAATAATCTTGTATAAACCAAAATTTGTAGGAAAAAACCTCACGTTAAAACTAATGTTATTATCTTTCTTTTATTGTGTTGGTAGATATTTTTGAAATAATGATGCATATATTTTGTCAAATTATATAGATTGATTTGGTCAAAAATTTTTGCAGAAGAGAATCAATTCTGTAATGTTGATAATACACACACACACACACACACACACACACACACACAGTGTACACATGAATAAAGTGATTAAAAACAGCGATATCAAATATTTCTGAATGTTTTACAGCCTGCGCATGTGAAGGCTTGTTTCCTGGGCTCATCGTTGAGCATCCCAATCACCGACGGTAAGTTGGCACTGGGAACATGGCAGGGCATTTGGTTAGGTGAACACCGCGATCACGCTGGTAGCCGTAAGCTAGTAGTAACATTGACTGGTGTCCTGAGGGATTCGGCGCGCAGTCCCCTGAGCCCAGTTAGCCCTATCGCGTCTACTAGCAGCTAGGACCACTCGCACCCCCGAAGGCGTGGCAAGCGTCAGCCGCGTGCGTCCACCTCAAGCGACTCGAGCTAGCAGCCGCTTTAAGTCCTAGTCAACTTCTAAGAGTACAATCTATTGAGGAGGAATGAGCCGGATACCTCGCGGACTTACCTTTCGCTCGGGGATAACCACCGTCAGTAGCGATCAACCGTGTCCTCGATGTTTCGCGTCATTCGTCGAGTGAACAGACCGGAGATCGTGCATCGTTCAAGACTTGTGTGCGCGCGTGTATGTGCTTTAGAATTTTATTTGTGTCTCCGATATTGTTTTGCATGAATATTCTTTTTCATTCATGTGATGATGAGCCATTGGGATTGTCTGTCGCCAAAAGTCGGCAAAAGTTTCCTAGACAGAGGAATCCACGGGACGACCTAAGGTTTTCAATCTGGATGTTACCCTTACAACTCAGCAACTCACATTTTAAGGGAACTTTTCTTAAATGGTCACATTAAGATATAAAAAAAATTTGCATTTGGCATTTGAAGATACAAAAGACTATCTTTTAAAGCTGTTTCTATATATTCCGAGAATTTGGAAGCTATATCTTTGCAACAACTCGAAATGCTTCCCTTATTTTTCATTTCTGGCATTTTGTTTAGCTTGTATATTTGTCACGTTGGACATTCGCAACATACAATAATAATAATAGTAATAATAATAATAAAATAGATGGATATGAAGAGATAGAACAGAGAGATGAAGAAAAAACTGCCACGGCAGATGCGTGCATTGCACGTGTCTCATGTAAACAAAACGAATTAAACATTAATATCCAGCACTCTTCCGCTTCGTTCTTGAAGAGAGAAGAAAGTAAAAAGCGAGAGACACTCTAAGGAAAGCAATTTGAGAAAAAAAGAGAAAGAGAAGGGAAAGAACACACACAAATTTATGCATTCCGGAAACGCGTCCAATACTCCGAATTTACGTAGCTTTATTTAGGAAATCTTTTGTATAAACAAAGTTAACTAATATGAGCAGCCGTGCAAGGACTCACAGTATCCTTTTTTACACTCTGCTATCTTTGAGCTGTCTGAAAATGAGAGACAAAGGAAAGGGATTTAAAAAAAGCAAGATAAACAAGAATGAGAGAGTGTAAGGTACGCGTTGCGCACTTTCTAAACCGCTTTAAAAATCATTAGGAGCTCTAAATGAATTGCTCGTGAATACTGATGTTTACATCGCATTGGGGGTGTGTATATGTATATAAGGAGAGAAGGGGCTATGATACTCTTACCTGTGCGCGTTTCCGCTAAAGTTATAGGGTATGTTATATTTCATGGGCACACATAGCGCGATTATACAGTTTTATGTGAATTATAGCGCATATGCAGAGTGCGCAAAAAATTTAATTATATAAATACTACAAGAGAAAAATTGGCGAAAAACTAAGTAATAACAAGTTATAACAAGTGATACTTTTTTTGAGTAACAATTTTTTTAATACAACAGTTTAGAGATTTTATCAATCGTGAACTGCAGTAAGAGTTTTATCTCTATGAATCATGCGTTAAATAATATTAATGATTATTAAAAATTATACATTGATATCGTATATCTCATTCGACTTTTTAGCAACTTATGATTTGATCAAATTATATGTCTATATTTAAAAATTATTACTTAATATTGCATGTACTTCTTGTTACTTAATTCCTTGCAAATTTTTCTGCTAAAGGCAAGTTCGCAATGGTTTTTATAAAGGCAATGGTTTTTATACCATTCTGTATAATATTTCAATTAAAGCAACATTGCTATGTTGCATTGCTCGAAAAATTGATTGCATCAGCATCGATCATTTTCTTTTGTTATATTACAGCTACTATAACATACTGCCCCATTGAGTTACGAAAAACTCAATCATTTTACTATTTTCCGACATTAAAACATTTGCAAATTGCGAAATTGTTTTGCGTTACGAGATACAATTTATTAAAGTATTATTTAATTTATTAAAGACATTTTTTAAGGCTCCTGAGTATTCATTCCAGCCATATTAAATCGTAACGTCATAAGCGAGAAATGTGTCATAAACGACACGTTGATTTTTCTTGTATGTCATTTGTAAATAAAGAGAATTTGGATGAAATGAAATGATGAGATTGCTTTAAAAGACTTATAAAAAATGGGCGAAAACTATCCCTATCTCTCTTGACAGTCAGGAAATAGTCATAAAAAGCACGTAAAGTGCGTTTACTGGTTTTTACTCTTTAATGCGCATGCGTAGCCTATTTTTATTTCACGAGCCTTTTTCAAGTCTTTACTGACTATTAGAGGAGATAAGGAGAGCCTTTGTCCATTTTTACAAGTATTTTAACACGATCTCATCATTTCGTCTCATCCAAATTCTTTTTATTTACAAATAGTATGCAAGAAAAATTAATGTGTTATTTCTTGCTTATGACATCACGATTCAATATAGCTGAAGTAACTACTCAGGAGCTTTAATAAAGAATCGCCGTAATGAACTCTCGATTATCAAAAAGATCACTTGTTCTAGAGATCGGAAGTACCTAAGATATCGTTTTTAAAAGATCCAGCACTGCGATGAATTGTAATGTTGGATCGTCGCAAAGATAGCGCGGTTTCAGGAGAGTTTTTAAATTTTTGGCCTTTGGTCTCTTGGAAATGTAAAAAGTTCTAGTCACTTTCAGTCCTCGAGGCTTCGAGTTCTTTGAATAAGTATGCATGATTCTTTTATTTTCTTTTTCGCTTTAAAGATTATTGGAAAGAAAAAACCGAAGGGGTCTTCGCGACGAACCGACACTGAGCTACTTACACTTACATGATGTTATTAACTGCTACTTACTACGAGCTTGCTGCAGCGAACGGGCTGGCAGACAGGCAGAACAGACGTTGTCGTTGTTTAGTCGTTAATTCTCAACGTGTATAAGCGTGCAAGAAGAAAAATACGCGTCGTCCATTAAATAATTAAGGCTACGGTCTTCTTCATACTACAAATGCTTCGAAGCATTTTTTGATTGATCAATCAATAAAATTCTTCTTTTTCCGATTGATCACTCAAATGCTTCGAAACATTTGTAGCGTATTAAAGAGGATTGCACCCTAAATGGACCTATGCTTTATTAACCCCTTTTACACCGAGCACTCGATACGCGTATTAACTAGTAACTTCCTATTAAATTATCTTAATTTTAGCAATATATTTAAAGAATGATGTACTAAATTGGTTAAGTATGCATTAAAATGAAAAATTAAATACACATATCATGTATATGTTTACACGTAATGTATCACCGAAGTTAAGATAATTCAATAGAAAGATACTACTTGGTACTCATATCAAGTGCACGACGTAAATTAGGTCAATGTAAAGTACGTCTCTTGCTACAGTCCATTTAATGCTATAAATGTCAATATAATAAAAATATAATAGTATAAGTGTTGGTTAATCAACAAAATTCTTTCTTCTGATTGGTCAATCAAATGCTTCGAAGCATGTTTGTAGCATTAAATAGACCGTACCCTCTATCTATACAATTTACATAGCTTAAAAAAACATTATCGGAGCTCAAATTATAATATAATGGCTGCGTTTAGCAGAGAAAACTATAATCAGTTAACGCTTAGTGATTCTTTAATATGATTGGTTTTTGCCAGTGATTGAAAAACCTGGATTTTATTGGGTTTTATGCATTATTATTCTTTATAGTCCACTAATAACACAGGCCGACAAAATTTAGGGGAGGGAAGGTCTTGTACTTTGAACTTTGAAAGATATTTCTGTAGGATTTTCATGCGCTGAAAACGACTATGTTATTCGTTTTTTTCCATCATCCTCCATTTTTTAAATAATCGCAAAAACGGTTTTTTCCGGAAATAATTTTTTTATTAATTTTTTCCGGCTAAATAAAAAATGATACCGAGGTCTGTTTTGCGGCATTTAACTTAGAAATGTTCGAACAATATTAAAAATATTTTTTTCGATGCTTTTTATGCAAATAGAAAACTTTGGAAAAATCATAAAAAAACCGGAAAAAATTGACAAATTTTGAAATATAAAAATAATTCGAAAGAAAAAAATCATCACGTCGAAAACTTCTATTATTTTGAACGTGTTCTATCGCGCTTCGTGGCAGTATTTACTATTATTAAATTTTTATTGAATTTTTTGAACGGTTTTTGAATTTTTTAAGTGGATTTTTTTAGTGGGTCCAATCCAATAAAACTTGCAGATTTTATTAAGTTGGGTCCACTTCATCAAACCCTGGTTCTTGCCTTTAGTTCTTCGCTGGATTTAAGTGTAAAAATCAATCATATTAAAGAATCACTAAGCGCGTTAAGTGATTAGGTTTCTCTGCTGAACGCAACCAATGCAATGTGATGTAATGGTACACTGTCGAGATTATCGTATACGTCGCCCCTTCGAACATACGCAACATGAGGGCGTGGGGGAGATGAGGAGAAGACTCATGCACAAAAGAGAAAACGAAACGCGTTATCTTCGGTCCTCTCTGCTCCTAGTGTGACCTCACAATTGCGACTTTAGGTTCATTCAATAACTAACCAGTTCGTGGTTTAAGACAAGGTGATTAGCGATTTTAATCTGTACACATGCATATTGTAAATAATAACGGTTTGCTGGACTCAAAATGAGGATGCATTCTCGAGATTTTAGGAGGTATGTTATATATTCAACGTGATCTATAGGGAGCCATGAATTTCAAATTTGGATTTTATTTAGCTTTTTGAATCGTGTTTTTAAAATCTTTAATTTTGCTGTCATATTTCAGTTTCATTTTTTTTTATTTTGAGAAAATTATATCCTATAATTTTCACTGCAATTTCTTGAATCTTTAGAATTTGAAATTATGCTGATTTGAATTTTCGGTTTCTAGATATTTTCAGGTCTTCGCAAATAATTTAGTTAAATACTAATAAAATACTCTTTTTAATTCTCTTTGAGTAGACAACTCTTGGGAATCTCTGGAAATTTTGTTCGGGATTGTTTGTTTCTCAAAATTCTTAAAAAAAAAATAGATTCTCGGAGATCGGGCTCCTTCTGACGCGTTGTGAAAACTATAAGAATCACCGATCACTTGTTGTATATGCCAAAAATGGATTTACCTTGAAAGAGATAAAAAAATTCATTTCTAAGCGTAGGCTTTTCTGCTTGCGCGCAGCGAATGCGGATCTAATTATTGCAACGCATGCAGGCTCCGTCAGTCCCTCTTTGCACTCTTGCGTAAGTAAAAATATTTTCTACCGTTTAGAAATAAAGAACTGTTACAACACAAACGTGTATAGCATGTTTATATACATACGACATTACCAATTATTGCCGTTTTACGTATAAAATGTTAAGATAAAACTGTCCGAAAGTAAAGACTTTAAACTAGGCTTGTCCAAAACTCAGTTCGCCAGCTAAACGTGCCCTCTCCATCATTTTGTTGAGCGAGACAAAGAAAGTAAAAAAAAAAAAACAGTTTTGCTCAATGATTGACTGCTCCTTTTTTGTATTCTATCTGTCTTTTTTTTAACAAATTACGATGGAGAGATGTGAGAGATGGAAGCATGAAAGGGATAACATGGATCGCGTTCAGTAGACTCGACTGTTGCGGAACAGATCCGTGAGCGCTCGCTGCTATTGGATGCTCTAGAAGAATACACGAAAGCAGCGAGCGCTCACGAATTCGCTCTGCTAGTGCTCCTCTAGTAAGAGCCAAGTCATGAGGGGCATCGATCTCCTGATTGGTCAGATTTCGAGTTCCTTTAAACGCCGCCATTTGCAGATACTTTCGATGTGGTAATGAATCTGTGAATTGATGTGAGCAATTGTTTTATGATGTAGAAGGCGCGAAATCGAACTATCAACTGTCAACCATGGTGGAATTGTGCTGTTTCTAGCTGGTACCCGACACCCGGCAATGGCATCCTTCCGCTTTTATGTCTTAACTCTTACTAGAGGAATTCTACACTCCGTAACAGTTGAGTTTGCTGAACGCGATCATGGTGTGTGCAGTTGAACAGTGTCTCTGCCTAAATCTCTGCCCTCTACATCTATGGACTGTTCACAATAGGAACTGTCTTTCTTGGTTTGACACATTTTAGGTGCTTTCCAACAAGGACACAGTCAGACCGAGAATCGTTTCATCCTTGTTTAATGTAGGCGAATAACAAGAATGTAATAATGATTCGTTGCGTCTGACTGTGTCTTTACTGGAAAGCATCTTTATAATGCATCTTATGTTCTCTTTCTATAGAAAGAGTAACAAAGTGTATTAAATAAGGACAGATATAATACCACCTTCACGACGCCAAATACGTCGGTATTCATAGTCGATTCTTACATTTAAGACTGTCTTAAGTACAATCTTAAGATGTCATAAGTCAATCTGAGGACTGAGGATTGTATTAACATCTTAGGACATTATTTAAGACGGTTTTAAAATAAGAACGGACTATGAATATCGCCCTATGTTTCGCGTTTCACAATTGGTAGCCCTCGCCTATTATTGATGATGCGGAGCAAAAGTAGGCGTGGTTTGGCCGAACTGCGTGTAATTTTTCCACCATGGATGGGAGTGTTTAGCTTGCGAGCTAAATTCTGGGCAGGCTTTAGAAGATATTTCATATTTTATAACAGAATTGGAATAAAATATGATAAAATATCTGTTAAAATATTTACTTTTTGATGGTTTTACATTAATATTTTTATATGTATATACAGAGAATAATATCTTATATCCTAAAAATCCTATCTTTTTCTAATCAGGAAACACGGTAACGTTTCGGCGCCAAAAGCACGCGCGCGCCGCATAATGGGGTGAAACGCCTGAAAATTGGACATTAATTTTTACATTCTTATTTTCAATAAAATTTAAAATTTAGAAAATGAATGAGATAAATACGTAAACGATAGATGAGTATCCTAAACAACACGAAGTTTAAAATTGTGACATAAGTCTTTAAATTATTTTTTAGACGCAAAAAATGTCTAATGATGCGATTTCAGACACTTTGTTGTCTAGGATATTTTCACGTTATTTTTATAATATACAGGTATTTCAGGTTTGAAATTTTTCTGTATAATATTTCATATAATACATATTTTATAAATATACTCTATATTTTTTATATAATTGAATATATATGTAATATACTAAAGACATTTCAAACGCTATAAAAATAAACGAAGTATATTTATTTTATTTAAAAATAAATACTTTTTATTTTAATGTTATATATTTTAAATTATATTTGCATTTTTTTTTTATGTAATCTGGATTTTATTTATTTCTGCTTTTAGGATTATCCAGGATCAATGATGAACGTGACGGATATCTAATTTGGGATGCTTGTTTATTGTGAGTCCCCTTGCCCCTCACATTTCTGAAACACATGTCACAATGAAAATCATTTTCATTCATTTATTTTATTTCATCGTAATTGAATTCGAAAGATTTCCAACATCCTCAGAGAATTCTCTTGTTTTACTTTTAATAAGCTGTGAACAATTGGGTCACATGCTATTAACAAATTGTTAAAAATATTTGTATTGTCACAGTATATATTATAGTAGCGCAATTCTCTGTCAGCACCTTTATTAGTGTTGGCCAAAATCAAGTGTGTATGCGTGAAATAAGTAAGTTACCTGGTGCGAAAAACGACTGCGAAATAGAGAGTACGTTCCGATATTCACTGCCGAACTGAAAATCTATAGCATCCATAACGTATATTGTATAGTTTTCAGCACTGGCAGTGAATATCGGAACGTACCCAGAGAATGTGTCATTGAAACAACCAATCAGCGCTATTCCGCATGTTCACATGATGCGTCAAAGATGTATCCAGTATGAATATAATTTAAAAACTACTAACTTCATGTTAATAGTTTGCTTAAAATGAAATATAATTTTTCAAATTGTAAAAACAATTATCACTGTTGTAGTGTTTAATGTTTTACAATTAATATTTACAATCTCATAACAATTTTTTGAACTGCTTAACGCATTTACTATCATTTTTCCGCATCGTATAAACATAGCACAAAACTTGCGTGAGGAAAAGTACGGAAAAAGGCACATTGAAGTCGCACGTAATACATTATTGTTTTTTTGAACGGTGATTGGTGAAAAACGAATGACGGAAGTAAATTTTACCCCTACAATCGGCTTTTCATCAATCAACGGTCTGTGTCAAAGCGCTATTGTCTGTATGAGGATTCGGACTTAGAGTACCTATAATAAGAGTACGACCAACGGAATAACGATCGGTGATAGGTCCGCCAAATTGAGGCAAAACTAGAAGCATACCCGTGTGTACTATTAGTGTACAGCTGGTCACAGAAAGGTTGCAACACTTTTCTTCGATTAGTTTCGGAATGCAGCTTGCTCTCCGAGTAATTGGTTCTTACTCACGGATCTATAAATAAGTGTTGCAACCTTTCTGTGACCGATTGTGCAGTCGGAGCCTAAAAGGTTGCAATACTTTTTCTTCGATTGGTTTCGAAATGCAGCTTATTCATCGAGCGATTAATTTTTATTTATAGATCCATAAGTAAGAACCAATCGATGGGGAGCAATTAAAATTCCAACATGCAAAACGAAGAAAGTGAGGTAAATTAACAAACATAAAATAATATTTGTCTAATATAATATAAGAATATATTATGTGAAATTTCTTTTTGAATTAAATTATACATTCTGTCATCCATGCATGATATTTATAATTAAACATGTTAAATTTTAAATTCCAGAATAAATAACATACAGTAATACACGGCAGAAATCTATTGTCTCGCTACAGATTACAAAGTTTAAGACCAGTTTCACCANCTCTCCGAGTAATTGGTTCTTACTCACGGATCTATAAATAAGTGTTGCAATCTTTCTGTGACCGATTGTGCAGTCGGAGCCTAAAAGGTTGCAACACTTTTTTTTCGATTGGTTTCGAAATGCTTATTCATCGAGCGATTAGTTTTTATTTATGGATCCATGAGTAAGAACCTCGCTACAGATTACAAAGGTTAAGGCCAGTTTCACCTAAGCCAGTTACTTTTTTCCGCCGATTAACTTTAAATATTGCCAACTGCTAAACTGAAAATTCATCATCTCTAATCTAATTTCGAAAGTATCCTCATTCCTATTGTTCGTGGCCAAGTGTGATGACTTCTCTCATATGCCTGTGGTGCGCACACTGATTGTACACAGTCATATGGGACTTATAGTTAAACATCGATTCCGAATGACGATTTATTAGCTCTTGGTAAGAATACTCTCGGTGGTTTGCCATTGCCTTCCGAGAAGAACTACGAGCGATCGAAAACATTTTTCGTGAAAATGTAATTCTACCTGGAATCGAACTTGGGATCTTTGGCATAGCAGTCTCGTGTGCTGCCTGCTACGCCATGCTCGCACTTCGAGAGTACATATTTGTAAAAAATAGTCAAATATATTTACATTTCAACGTTTTATTTATTATCTTCACGCAACACTTTTCCTTTACTATTACTAACAAGAATAAATTAGGAAGACAGATTTTTAAATCTTGCTTGGCTGTTCTGGTGATGAAGTTAATTGACGAATAAGTTTAACTGGCGTTGATGAAACTGACCCTTATGGTATATCCACACAACTTACATAAACGTATATATAAAATTATCCAATCACACTTACGCTTTTATAGGAGAAATGCGATTGAATGATTTTCTTTATGCATATGTTTGTGCGGCTATGCAAGTTTGTGTGGATATACCCTTAGGTTTGATATTTCTTGATAAAAAATGAATGTTTTAGCGTCGCATGAAAAGGCACTTTTATGTGAGCTGCGGCATCAACGAGATACTATTAAAGACCGACATCCTTAGTTCGCGTCCTTGTGAATATTGAAGTAGTTAAAAACTGATAATATTATACTAATTTTATGATTTATTAGTTTAGTAGACGTATTTATGCATTTAGAACTCAATTTTTAATACTCGATTTTTCTTTAAAATTGTGATTTCAGTGTATCGTTAAAGTTTGATTATCAACAGAGATAATAACTGCAAAGAAAAAATTGTAATTTTTCTGCAATATATAGGATATTATAGCTTTAAAAGTATGCATATTTATTTATGGAATATTTATGTATTGGGAGTGTGAATAAGTTCTCGCCGTTTTTTTTGTGAAAATAAATCTTTTATTAAAAAACATAATGAAAAAACAAGTCAATTAAAGTATTGCCCATCGCTGAAGACAACTTTTTCCCATCTTTCTGGCAGCATTTGAATTCCACGTCGAAAAAACGACACTTCTTTTGCGGCTATCCACGAATCGATCCAATTTTTGGTATTTTCGTATGATGTGAACTGCTGCTCAGACAAGCCGTGCGTCATCGATCGAAATAGATGGTAGTCAGAAGGTGCAATGTCTGATGAATACGGCGGGTGGGGTAGAACTTCCCACTTCAGCGTTTCCAGGTATGTTTTGACCGGTGCTGCGACATGTGGCCGAGCATTATCATGGAGCAAAACAATCTTATCGTGTCTTTGCTCATATTGCGGCCGTTTTTCTTTTAATGCTCGGCTCAAACGCATCAAGCGTCGTCGATAGAGATCTCCTGTGATGGTTTGGTTGGGTTGGAGCAGCTCATAGTACACTACCCCCAGCTGATCCCACCAAATGCAGAGCACGAGCTTGGAACCGTGTATATTCCGCTTTGGCGTTGATGCTACTGCTTCGCCCGGCTTAACCCACGATTTTTTACGCATGGGATTACTGTAGTATATCCACTTTTCATCACCAGTGATAATACGATGTAAAAAACCTTTCCTTTTTTGTCGTTGAAGCTGCAGTTCACACGTGACAATACGCCGTTCGATGTCTCTCGGCTTCAGTTCGTACGTGGTACCCAAGATCCTTCCTTGTGTATCATTCCTAATGTTGACGTTTTGAAACTGTTGTTCGATCAACTCCTAATAATTGTGCAATGTCGGATTGCGTCTGACATGGATCTTCATCAAGTAATGTTTCCAGTTCTTCGTCTTCAAACTTTTTTGATGCACCACTGCGTTCTCTATCTTGAAGATTAAAATCACAATTTTTAAATCGGTTAAACCAATCTCTGCATGTTCTTTCCGACAAAGCATGTTCACCATAGATTTCTACAAGAATTCTGTGCGCTTCAGCTGCAGATTTCTTCTGAATAAAATAGTGCAGTAAAATTCCCCGCAAAAATGGTTTATTTGGCACGAAATTTGACATATTTTATGGGACGAAAAGAAAATGTTCTTTATAGGTTAAAGGAAAGACATGCACTGATTCTTAACATAGGTTATAGAACTTCAATATAGAGGCATCATCATCTTTAATTATACACACAAACTTTTTATATCGCCATCTGATGGTGAAACGGCGAGAACTTATTCATACTCCCAATAATAAAAAATCATAAATTTAATAATGTAGCCAAATATTTATGTTAATAATAGTAAATCTATATCAATTGTCAATAATGTCAATCATCTCCAAGCCTTTTATATCGCCGAAAATTTGCCCAGGATTGATAGTCTTTAATGGTATCTCATTGGTGATTGCTGTAAACATATGCGATGATCAATAAGGAGCTAGACGCATAATGGATCTGGCTTTTTATTGGTCGCCATATACATTAAGTCAATCTTTAATATCCATTTCCACAAACGTAGATTAACTTTAATCTCGATTCAACTTACTCTTTGTCTTTTTCTAATCTTTAGAATTAGAAAAAGACGAAGAGTAAGTTGAACTGAGATTAAAGTTACTCTACATTGGTGGAAACAAGCATAAATATTTCTTTGTAAAGGCACCTTTAGCCGGCGCGTTTCATGAGATTCGCCCATTCGCTTCTTTGTGCCACGCGATTCATGGAGGTGCGTGTACTGTGCCGCTGACAATGAGCTGCGGCGGTGACTGTGATAAGTGATCCTAAGTGATCCGTATAAACCCATCTTCATCGCTGAACGCGAGCAGTGGCAGTGGAGAAAGCTCGCACGTCGGTTGCTGTAAGAGCACACCTCTTGATGACTCGCGCTTTACGTGAGCCGCAGGCAAGTCGGAGCTCGCAATTATGTTTGATGTACCGCAGAAGTTCTACGAGCTGTGTCGCCTTTGTTTATCCCTGGATGGTGTCAAGTATTCCATATTCAAGGAGGCGGGCACTCAGCAGAATTTCGCCGAGAAGATATCGGCGTGTCTGTCAATCACAGTGAGTGCGTTGTTGTTCATGATTAATTCGCATTTTATTGCGATGCGACCATCTGTGCTATATACTCTCGACGCGGCCGTATACCGTGTATGCGTCTTTCCGTTTGCGTCGTTCTCATCGTCGCCGTGATATTGCCCTCTCTCTCTATCCCCCCCTCTTCCCTTTTGTCCCTCCCTTCCCTCTCCTCCTCTTTCCATCGCTCACTCACTCAGCTTTAGAGACGCTCTCGCATGCGCGCGCGCACTCTACTGTGAGACTCGGAGTCGCTCCTATTAGCTGTTTCTTTCTATCGCGTACACTTACGTTCGCGATCGCGCTCGCGCTTGGCCGACTTGGGCCGACTGCGTCACTGCATGAATGTGTATATGTGCGCGTGCCACGAGAGAAAGTTTGGCAAGAGATGTGTCGGCGAGATAAGCCGACAAGCAGCAACGGCATTTAAAATGGCAGTGATAAGCCCCCCGCGCGAGCATGGCAAGCGAAGCTATAGCCGCGCGAGTCATAGAGGGGTCGGTGCGGGGGAGGGGAGAGAGTGATGGAAGGAAGAGGAGGAGGTTGCGGCTCCTTATTTGGGTGGCCTGTTATCATGTTTCACACAGTTTCATACGCTAGTGTCGTTGTCACGCCGCGCTTTACTTGGGCTGATCCTTTAACGTCTTTAATTTATCGGAGGCGTCCATTTGACCGACGCCGTTCGGGAGACACGATCTCGATTATATGTATTTACGGACGTGAGTTTTTATCGTAATACTTTATACGAGATTGTCCTCCCATTCGCAATTTTTACATAAGTGAAAATTAGCGAAAAATAAAAACGCATGATATATATATATATATATATATATATATATATATATATCTTTCGTTTTATATTTTATTTGGTAGGATATAGTATATTGTCTTGAAAATTCAAATTAAACAGACTCCTGGTAATTTGATGTTATTATTGGGCATTAGTGAATTTTTATTGTAAAGTTAATAATTAATCAGCCAAAATTATTACGAAATAAATTAATAACTTTTGTATTAATATATTTCTAACTTTTGTTAATTGCTGCATATTCTCAGTTTTATATCTGTAGCAATGATTTTATTACTTACATTAAAATTAATTTTGAATGTATTATATTGGGAGTGTGATTTAGTTTTGAAGATTTTTTTCTCAAAAACTGATTTATTTAAACAACATATGTAAACGTTCAATAATTGTTGTACGATCAACATTTAATTCTCTGACAAGTTCTGAAGTAATTGTGTTGAATTTTCGTCCAATAAATCTGCATTTTCCAGCTTTTGTCGTTAACGTTGAGATCATCACATTTGAATCAACAGAATTGAACAGAACCATTATTCACATGTCTTAATTAATGGAACAATATCATCATAAATTTCTGTCAAAATTCTATAATCTTCAATCACTATTTTCTTCTGATTAAAAAAACAAAAACAATGCATGCTGAAAATGGTCTTTAACAAGCTCCATTTTTTAAATGATATAGATACGATGTTTATTATGTCCATTGTTAGTAAATGACTAAATATCATGGAATATTAAAACATTAAGAAGTAATAACTATGATTGGAATGTCTTTGACAACATTGACATTAGTGCCATTTCTTGCAAAATCTTCAAAATTAAATCACATTCTTAATAATTAAAACTCTTTTCAAAATATACTTATTGTTTTTATTATTTGTAGTATGTAATTTGTTACATGATTTATTTTTAATAGGTAAAAGATGATGATTCCTTACCGCCGATTATTTGCCAGCAATGCGTATGTAAGTTGGATATGCTGGACAACTTTCGCGAAATATCGCAAAAATCTGATGTCTTACTCAAACAGTACCTGGATTATACCAAGCAACAGTCGTCTCATGACGAGCTGGTATTGAATTTGAATTGTTTGTGAGATTAAGTGACAAATTATACATCGTTTTGTTAAATTGAATATATATGTATCTAGAAGAGAAACAAAAGTAAATAATGTATTTATGCCTTTTCTCTTCACATTTTTAGAAAGAGTCTTTCTCCACTGCCAAAGTAGCGGGCGAGAGCCCTCTGCAATCGTTCCTCGAGTTGAATAGGATGTTGTTCAACGAGGAGCCTAACTCCGAGCCGGCCAGCATTAATCAAAACATAATACCTCAAACTCAAACGCATCATCTAGAGTTGCAGAACAGTGATATGCAAGAACATAATATTAAGTGTGAGCCAGACGATGACAACAGTTCCAATAGTTCCGATCCTGAACGACTAGAGATTGAAGATCGTGATGAACAGGAGATTGAAGGCGAGGCAAATGGTTATGATATGACCGTTAGTAAGAGGATTAGAGTCGAGAGCAACTACGATGGTTCTGAATCCAACACAGCAAATTGCAGTCCAGTTAACAGAATGGACACACCAGAGAGTAACTGTTCCGACGGTCACATTGATCAAGAAACGACAAAGCTATGGCAAGCTCTAGCCAAGTAAGTAAGTTAAATTTGTTCGGAAAATATTTGTTCACTTGATACCTAGTCGGTAGCTAAGGTGTACAAATATATTCCATGTGAGTTGCTTATAGATAAGATAAACAACATGTATTCGATTTTAGAGTCAATATTGAAAGCATTATTATTTTAATCCATTATAAATTACATATTTAAGGCTCCTGATTAATCGCAGTTATTGGATCGTTACAGTAAAAGATATATGAAGTGAAAATAGGCTATGCATGTGCATTGAGTAAGGCACTTTATGTGCCTTTTATTATTTACTAATTGTCAGGGGAGAGGATAGGGATATCTTTGATTTATTTCTATAAATGTTTTAAAGCGATTTTATTATTTTGTTTTATCCAAATTCTCTCTCTTTCTCTCTCTCTCTCTCTCTCTATTTGTAAATGGCATATAAAAAAAACTTCAACATGTTATTTCTCGCTTATGATGTCATGTTCTTATATACCTGTGGCGACTAATCAAGAGCCTTAGGGTGCGTTGGCTTTGCACGTGCGGTAAGCATCATTTTATCTTTGTCGTCTATCAAATATTAAATAAGGACAATGATCCTTACAAACACTGTGAGCGCCAAAGCAAACGCATCCTTAATGTATTACACATGATTACAGTATTTCATATTCTCATATGAAACACTATAATCATGTGTAATACATTAAGGATGCGTTATGAAATTGTGAAATAACAAATTAAGTTAACTTGAATAAACTAACAAAATTTTATCACTAAATTTACATATTGAAGCAGATTCTTATCAATCATAATTATTATTAACTAATAAAAATTTAAATAAATTTGTTTTTATTATTCAATTTCGATATTAATAAGTTAATTTTAGTTTGATCCAATTGCCTTGGGAGTTATTTTATTAAATCCGGCGATCAAATTGTGATTAGGTATCGCCATAATAATTATCTTGAATAGACATTTTTTTATGATTATAAGTCATGACTGAAACTGATAATAAATTCTATAAGTAGATAGATATTTACAATCGATAAAGAAGTAATTACACAATTACACACATCTATTTGCATTTTGTTAACGTAGCAACAGAAGCTTGGAAATTACGCGAACCAATGGTGATAAACTGAACAATGGATTTACTGGCGAAGCTACCACTTTACTACGTTCTTTGATCAACAATAGACAGATCGGTATTACTACTATTGATTCGGACAAAATGTCCTCGCAAATCAGATTTTATAGGGATACCCAAGGGACAGCTACAGAGCGTATGTTGGCTGATTTTCCTGTGCTTGGCAATCGTACTAATATAGGAAGCTTAGAAAATAAGGTAAGTGAGAATTGATCGAAGTTAAACATTTCTATGAAAAAATAGAAATCAAAATAATAGAAATAGATAGAAGGAGAGAAAGAAAGAAATTTGCGAATTTTATATTTGATAAATAGAAAAAGGAAGAAAAATTTTCTAATGTTTGTATTTGTATGAATCGTTTCGGCGATTCTTTTGCGTGCAATACCTCATCCTACCTGATCCTAAGCAGACAAAACACTTTTTGAAAATGTTTCGCCAAATACGAACATCTGTACATCTGTAAATAGAAAGAAAAGGTCCAGGTATAATGTTGGGAAAAACTCAGGTCATCGGTTGAACCGTCGGTTGGGCCATTGGCCGATCGGGAAATTCTTTAAGCCTATTCAGGACATATTCCAGGTAGAATTCCGTAAATAAGAAATAATCGGGAACTCTTGCAGCTCCATTTGCTTCTTATTAACGGATATCAAGCTGAAATGGAAAAGATTCTATCTATTAATTGTAAGACAGATATTTAAAACAATTTTTTTTAATTATCTTATCATTTTTTTATCCTTTTATTTATTTTATATCTTCTCTTGTCTGTCTAATTTTGATTAATAAGTCTGGCGATAAAATTATGATAAACAAATAAATAGGTTTTTTTGTTAATTTATATATACTGACAAAATAGAAAATTCATTTACACGTATATTCATGTATATACGTGTATACAGAGTGTCTCACTATACAATACTTTTATATTCTAAATATAAAGTAGAGTAAAAAATCCTAATACGAAAATATCAAGATCACAATAATTTTTTATTTGATTCAGCATTCATAGTTAATATTGAATTCTTGTATTGCACAATTGATTATTAACAGCATTACAATCATTGTTATTAAAATTATTAAATCTAATACTTGAATAAAAGTTTCATATTTGCAAAATAACAATATGAACAATATGAACAATAATAATAAAATTTTATTTATTGCTTTTTTAACATTTTTTATTCTTTAAGACGAATAATATTGTGTAATTATTAATTAATCATGTAATTGTATATTAATGAATCAAAGAAATAGGATTAAACGTCCATATTTTTTTAACAATTCAAATTTTTATTAAAATTGCAAATTTTGATTTATTATACAATTTTATTCTTTTTAGGAGTTGGGAACTCGGAAAAAATATATGTGAAAAAGGAAAGTAATAATTAATCTTCGCAAATTTTTTTTAGAAGCGAAGACATATTTTTTTTGTAAAGGAGCTTTAACTTTGATAATTTTCTGTAGTTGAAGTAATGTAAAGTAATAAAATATTTAAATTTTTATTAAAATGAAGAATAAAAAGATTTGCTTGTGTAACATAGAATTGGTTAATATTAATCTTCTCAATTTCAATATATTTTTAATGTCATAATATGATATGGATGTTTGAAATTTACATAAAAGAAAAAAATTTTAAAGTTCAGTCTGCATATTTTTTATGTTGATGTAATCTAATGTTTCGTATTAAAAAGATTAAAATTGCATAAGATAGATTTGTGAAGATTGTTTAATTACTTTTCTTTTTTTCACGTGTATTTTTTCTCAAGTTTTCAATTCCTGAAAGAAGTAAAATTGTATAATTTTAATAAATCAAGATTGTAATTTTAATAAAAATTTAAATTATTTAAAAAATATGATTTGATCTTTGATTTATTGATAAATAATTACATGATATTTAATTAATAATTACAGGATATTATTCATCTTAAAACATATAATAAAAAAAAGTTTAAGTAGCAATAAATTAAATTTTATGATAATTTTTTATGTTATTTCTCAATGTGAAATTTGTATGTTAGATTTAACAATTCCTATAACACTAATTACTAATGCTGTTAATAATCAGTGTATAGTAAAAAAAATTCGATATTAACTGAATGTAGTAAGGTAGAACGGGGCTTCGTCATTTTCAATCTTAAAGTTAAATAAAAAAATTTATTGCAACAAGCAATATCGTTTTGCAGTAACGTGCTTATAATTACTTTACACAATCATGATTGAAAACATTAGTATGGCCTTTAAATCAATATACGCTGCTCAAAAACATAAATAATATCGTGAGAAATGGACGAAATAATCCCTCTACTCTATTGATACGCGCCTAACTATGGGCCTTAGCAGTTTATTATAAAAAATATGTTTAAAATATTAAAAACATCGATCAAGCATGTTTTAAATTAAATAACAATTTAAAACATGTCTAAAACATGATTTTTACCAACCATGCATAAGAAAGATTCCATTGTTTTGGCCAAAATTGATCTATTTTCAGGAAATGGAAATAACTTGTAACGATGTTACAGTTACTTTTTTGATAACTTAAAGGTAACTGCGTTACTATTGGTACAGTGTGCATTAATTTTAAGAGATTTTTTGGTAAAATACGGCTTTATTGTAAAAAAATGATTACAAATTGATCATTCAAAATATTGTCCATCGCTAGCTACTACTTTTTCCCATCTTTCTGGTAATAAATGGATTCCACGTCGAAAGAACGACACATCTTTTGAGGCTATTAACGAATCGACCCATTTTTGATATCTTCATAAGAATGGAAGCCAGACAGGCCATGTCATCGATCGAAATAGATAGTAATCGGAAGGAGCAATATCTGCAGAATATGGCGGGTGTGATAGGACATCCCAGCTTCTAACGTTTCCTTGACCGGTTTCGCAACATGTGGCCGAATATTGTCATGCTGGAAAATCACTTTGTCGTGTCTTTTCGCGTAATCTGTTTTTGCTTCAATACTCGGCTCAATTGCATCAATTGTTGTTGGTAGTGTTCTCCAATGATGATTTCATTGGGTTGGAGCAGCTCATAATACACTACACCCAGCTGATCCCACCTAATACAGAGCTTGGCGCTATGAATATTCGGCTTTGCCGTCAATGTTGATAGTTCGCCTGGCCTACACCATGATTTTTTGCGCTTTGGTTTATCGTAGTGTATCCATTTTTCATCACCCTTCACGATATGATGCAAAAAACTTTTTCTTCTGTCTTTGAAGTAATAATTCACAGATTATTTTGCGCCTTTCGATGTCCCTCGTACGGCATCCAATTTCCTTGCTTTTGAATCATTCTAATGACCTTCAAACGTCTGGAAATTGTTAATCGATCAACATTTAATGATTCTGCAAATTTTTCTTGCGTTTGGGTCTTGATTGAGTGAAGCTTCCACTTCCTCATCTTCAAACTTTTTCGGCTGGCCTGGACGTTCCTTGTTTTCCGTGTCAAAATCACCTTTTTTATAGCATCGAAACCAGTACTCACATGTTGAAACCGATGGAGTATAATCATAAGCTTCCAACAGCATTTGTTGACTTTCAGCAGCACTTTTTTTGGAAGCAAAAAAGCAAAGCTTTCCACAAATTAATTTTGTTCGCACAAAATTCGACATATTTAATACTCAAAAAAATAATGTTGTTTACACTTCGGCAAAATGATATATTGAAAACTAAAGCCACGTGATGGTTTAAACCTGAAGGTAGCAACAATATAGCCCGCTGTGATAATACTAGTTACACCATCTTTTGAAAATCTTTTAAAATTAATGCACTCCAATAATTATATTTTTTGGTAATGGTAACGAATTTTACAGTTACTTTTACCGCTACTTTTTGTATCTTGAATCTATTTATAGACATAATTTTTGTTTATTCAATCTTCAGTCTTTAAATAGTAATCATAATTTGTTCTGATTTTAAGATTTTATTAATGTTGTCTTAAGATGTTAATACGCTTCTGTGATTAGTTTTTATTTATTATTAAATTTATTGTTTTTAAACAGATAAATTTTGATTATATCATTATATTATATCACTATATATTATATGTTACAATCTCTTTTCCTCCTCTTTTTCTCTCGCTCTCTTTTTTCCTTTCTTGAGTTGTTAAAACATGGCTGACCAATCAAAAGTGGCTATTTCGTATCTTGATTATGACGTCTTTAAAGATCAAACGTTAAGATTCGCTTTGATCAAAAATATTAATTTTTCTCTCATATGTTTTATTTTTATTGATTAAATTTCATTTATAGTTAACATGACATTAAAAAAGTATGAAATATAAATCCGAAAAAAATTTTTTTTTAAATGTAATGGAAATAATAAAATAGTGTTATATGCAGTCTGTACAGAGTGCTTCGATAGACAGTAATCCGTCTAGCCCTGCCAGTATTGGTCGTAAGGAGATGGCGACGACGACAAAAGGTCGTAGAAAACAGAGCTATCCGAGTAAAGCTCCAGCAAGTCCAGACATTATCGCCAGTTACCAACACGACCATAGCAATGAAGAACAAGCACATGATTTTACCACATGGTCGAGCAAGATAAAGAATAAGGTATTTTCCCCTTACGTGAATGGCCCGTTGTTCATCACGGCACGATATTATTAATTGTTCACAATAACCAACTGGCTGTTTTAGATGGACGATCAGAAACAGTTTGATCAACAAAGCGGTAACGTAGCAAAAAAGGTCGATATGTCTTGTACAAATTGCGGCACCATGACAACAACTATTTGGAGAAGGAATATGAAGGGCGAGATGGTGTGCAACGCTTGCGGGTTGTATTATAAGCTACATGGTGTTAATCGTCCGGTTACTATGCGAAGAGACACCATACATACGCGCAGACGTAGACCCAAAGGCGAAAAATCGACGAGGCATAGAAGTAAAAGAGATTCTTAACGATTTGGCATTTAGTATATTTTTTTTGCAACTGCTGAAAAATACGTATACATTGTAAAAAAAGAACTAAAATGTTTTATAATAATGTTACATGTAGTAATAATATCAAACAGCTTGAATGAAAAATTCAGCGTGGAATATGCATATGCTTCCATATAATATGGAACGTATTAATTTGACAAATTTTGGATTTTTACTGAATTGAAAAAGCAGTGATTCTTCACAGTACTACATTCAATTTCGTTTTTTAGTATTTATTTATGACACTTTAAAAAGAAATCAAGACTGTACCTCTTAATCTTGAAAATTACATTGTAATTGAAAACTGTAATTTTTAATACTTCAGATACCAGCGAATCTGTTGCTGTTCTAACTTATTTTGTCACAAATTTGAATTTACGTATGAGTCAGCAATATCAACATATTCTCGACATTTGTAACTTCAAATAGTTTTATTAAGCAACATTTATTATTAGAGTATTAGTGGTCACAAAATTTCCTTGAAGAATATATCTTCTACTATGATAGAGCAGAAATAATTCATTTTTATGAAATTAATAACATTTTTAGAAAAAGGGGATACTGTCTTAGCTTCTCCATCAATAAGAGAACAAATGGATGCCGAGAGTGCGGATATGCTGAATGCTCTTCGACAACAAATTCATCCTCAGTTGATGATGCATGCGGCGTTGACGCCTACACGCATACCCGGTGGCCATCCGCCTCCGTCAGTTGCTTACTCACTACCTTTATCTAGTTACATGATTCATGTAAGTTATTCTCCATCATATGCTATATCTAAATAAGAATTCTAAATAAGAATATCTAAATATCTAAATAAAAATATTCTTATATTAGCATTTAATGTTATTAACTTTAATTAGATATTTTATATCTAATAAGGATTAGAGTTAAAAAGGCTAATAATTTTAAACATTTAATTTAAAACTTTATTTGAGAATTTCCTATCTCTATAATTTCTTTTTTTTTGTTGCAAGTTTGATATTGTCAAAACATAATAATTTATTAAATTTGTTTTTTTAGCCACACATGAAAACCGAAGAACGTGTGCAACGACACTTGTCTGTGGATGAGGATGCAGACGAGGGTGATGAAGAGAATGTTTCCGATGTCCCTCTCAATTTGGTGGCAACTTCACTCTCGGAGGAAACGCATTAAGAAAAATCTGGTTGGTCGCCGAGGTATGCTTTCTCGACGGCATCTGTTCGGTTTATCTTGGATGAATTTTTAATCTCTCTCTTGGCAGACCTCTCTAAACGTTTTCCCCTGAGAAATAATTTGCACTGGGGACGTTCCGGAGAGAGTCGTAAGGTTCACGCTGCGACGTAATACGCACGATGAAATGAAATGATATTAATTACTCAGTATTAATTATTCAAGATGTACATATATAAATATATACACATATATACGCGGATACACACACAAATACATACATATGCACATTTACACACATATACAAACATAGATAAAAACACGTAAAAAGTACGCATATGAGAAAATATTTTTATATAAAATTTTATATGTGCTCGCCCGTTGTACATAAATATGCCGCGGATCCAACCGTGGAGCCGCTCGGAAGTGCTTGTCGATGTCGTCATCGTCCTGTTTCATATTATACGTATCTTTTCGATTCGTTGTCTTATGACGACAGTGACAGCAACAGCATTTCCAATGGCATACCTGCAACATCGTTAATGGCTTTCGACATTTAATTGTGTTACGTTCCAAATTTTAAGGTTTTTTCGAAAACTGTTATACGTTGCGCAATGAATGTTGGATTTTTCACTTTATTTTAATGAAATTAAAATACTATTTACATGATATCAAATATTTCGAACAAAATTTTTTAATATGGTATTTTAATTTAATATTTTATAGGCATGTAATCTCATAAATGAAAAAAATTTGAATCTTTAATATTAATTATATTATTCAAACTTGATTATTAACTTTTTGAATATATCGGAATAGAAATGAATAATTGACAATGATTAATTATTTAATTATAATTCAATTAAAATTTTATAGTAAATTCTAGAAAGAAAAAAAAATTAATAAAAGTACAGGATTCTCAGTATCAAATAATAAACAAATAAAGGGTTCAAAGGGCGAAAGAGAGTCTATATATATATAAAAGTTTATTTAAAAAAAAAATAACAAGTATTTAATTACTTATTACGATTACATAATTGTACAAAAATTAAAAATTTGTTGGATATATTTTCTTATGGATGAATACTTGAGGCTTTAAGGCTTTTGAATACTCAGCCAGCGACACAGGATCAGATGGCGGCCTAGCGAAATGTGGCGAAATCGGTAGCCACACACACAAGTACGAGCCCATGTATGTACATGTGCCCTCGGCACGAAGCGAGCACATATACATGAACTTGTGCTTGTGTGTGTGTTACAGCGCCTCGCCACGCTAAATGGCTAAACTTATAGGTGTAGAAAAGTGATGTTTTGACGACGAAATTTGTGATGCATGTCATTTCGTTATTATTTGTTTAATTGTGAAAATGTGACTTGCCTCGTATTTATGAAAGTCCTAAAAATGGACAGAAACTACTTATCTTGGAATTTTATACGTAAAAGCGTATATTTTACTCGTTTCAACAGCTGTTAAACCGTGTATTTCTGCTCGAATTTAGGCTCACTTTACCTACCTTTTACGACCATTTACTGACTATTAAGGTAGAAAAGGACAGTTTCTGTCCATTTTTAAGTGTTTTAAAGTGATCTCGTCATTTAGATCTTCCAAATTGTCTTTATTTACAAATGACATGCAGCATAAATTAACGTGTATTTCTTGCCTATGACGTCACGATTCCAACATGATCGCCGCGACTAGGGAGGAGCCTTAGGTCATGGTTAAAGGAATAGTGGCAAACTGCATCACGTGACCCGTCTCCTCTGATTGGATGCGGGCATTAAAGCTCCATAGACATGGAAGAGCTTGGGGAAGGCTGGTCATGTAATCCCCGATTGCATCCTTGATTGGATGCAATCATTCACGTGATGCAATTTGCCACTCTCTCCCTTTGAGGTTCTCTAATAAGAATGCATTACATTACATGGTTCGGCTGTCGGATTGAGCTTCCCTCAGATATACAAAAGTTATAATAAAACGCAGTAAAATCAGTATCCATTAGTTTTTGCCGAAGAATGTTTAAAATTCTATATGAGTAACTTCCAGGACGAACAAAAATTGCTCCGTATGGAGAACGCATCTGAAGATTTGATCTTGATTAACGTCTATCGTGTTATAAATAATATAAGTGTTTGTCACAAAATAAAAAATGTAGTCAAATAAATAGTTTAGCAAATTAAAAAAGAATCGTCACTCTATAAGATGTGTTGACGCATCAGTAGATAAAATACGACTCCATCGTATTCCTCCAAATATATACAATAAATTTTTTTTTTTTGTACAATTATGTGGTCGTAATAATAAGTAATTACTTATTATTTAAAAAAAAAGTTTTTATACATTGATTCTCATTCGCCCTTTGAATTTTATTTATCTATAGAAAAATTTTATTAACTTATTGAATGCCAGATTTCTTATTCGCTTGTTTCTCTGACGATGAAATTTTCATTATTAAAG
>JAANIC010001175.1:15022-50087 GCA_017607545.1 Acromyrmex charruanus | reverse complement strand
ATAGCTTGATAAAATGTTATGTAATATAATTAAATATTATAAAAATTATCATGTTTATTATATTTTTTACTTTAGACTATTATTTTAATATATTAATTATATTTACAGAATTATATATAAATATTTTTTATAAATATGATACATTTTTTTTTAGTTTAATAGTGTCGATCAACACCGGTCACCGGTGATTAACACGGCATTCAATATGTTAATTAGAATAATATTTATTCTAATTTTTTATAATAAATCATATATTTATCCAAATAGGAGAATTAAAAATGATTTGATTAACAAAATAGATTATATGTGCCTAGACTGAATTTGTGAACAAGAAAAAAATTTACTAAATATAAATATTGAGTAATCGTGTTAACGAAAAATTAATTGAAATAAATTATATATAAACTGTCTGAAAAAAACAAAAAGATTGATAAACACTATTAGCAAAATTAATTAATTGTATTTTATTCTAATTAGATGTAATTACATTTAATTTTATAACTTGAAACAAGTTATTATAATACACATAACTTCTTATGTAAGTTGCAATGATTACATCGCAACTTTAGTTTTGATATTGCTCATAATTATAATTTAGTATTATTATAATTTCTTTTTCACAAAGAATTTTAAACGTACGATTTAATGTTATTTATTTTCCGAAAGGATTATAGAAACTTGATGAAAAATCCCACATTTCGTATGCAACATTACAGATTCGTCCAAAGACGAAAAATTTGAGCAATTGACAATAAAAGATATTAGAAAAAGATTGGCGCAATAGGGGACACTTTGGGGCCTGAATAAAAAACAAAATGCTAGCAATTATCTCATAATATGACGTGCCTCCTCTCGTCTTCGTTGCTTAGAGGTGGTACTCGTGGAGCCTTAAATTAGAGATCTATAGATGCTATTGTATTACGAGACTGCTGGAACTGTGCGCGAAGATTAATATTTCTAAATTTCCATCCTCTCAAAAAAGACTTGTACTTAATATTGGATCGATACTCACATGCAATTATCTAAGTTAAGACTCTGAAAGCAATAAGAAACACGGCGTGACGTATATACCATCGTTGTCGTCATCACAGATACTCAGTTGTGCGCTCTCTTTCCCTCCCTTTCTATCTATCTTGACAGTGAGTGAAAGACACGTGAGAACTTAAGAAAGTAATAGTTAGATAACGTTTACTTATACGCCGTATACATTAAAAGTAATAAATTTTATGGCTCCACTGCTGCTGCGTAGTCATTTTAGAACCAGAATGGAAGGAGCTTTGCTTTATATCAATAACAAAAACTTAATAGAGTCTATACCTACCTCCTGTATACATTTATATGTCATTTTTAATATGCATAAAGGACTTTACACCAACCTTATGGAAATTGGCTTTCTGTCGATTTGACTAAATTTTGGATACGTTGTAGTTATCATTCTGAGCAAACGTCTCCATGGGAACAATTTCCTCCTATAGCTAGTCTTTACGTTACAAGTTCTGCAAGATTCAGATTCAAACCATTCTTTAAAGATTGTGTTTCCATATATTATTGATATTATAAATATCATAAATATATATATATATATATATATATAAATATATATATAGTATATAGATATAGGATAAGGTCGGGTATTATACTCGATATATATATAAATGCGTGTATGTGTGTATATGTATACACATAGACGCATTTATATATATACCTATACCTATATATACATATACCTATTATACAATATATATCTATCAATAATGATATAACATTAATAATATATAAACCCAATTTTTAAAGAATAGTTTAAATTCTAAACCTTTCAAGATTTATAGCGTAAAAATTAGCCTTAGGAGGAAATTCGAGACATTTGTTCAGAATGAAAACTGCAATATATTCAAAATGTAGCCAATTTGATAGAAAGTCAATTTCTATAAAGTTGGTCCTTTATTAAAGTTGAGGTGAATTTGAAAGTTTTAATTTCGGTTTTTTAACCATTGGGATAGAGATGAAAACAATTATATGCAATATTTAGAGGCTATAGCTTAAATTCTATAATGAAAATCATACGTCTCGATTGTGTTTTCAAGATACTAAATGTCGATTTTAATTTCTTTTTTTTTTTTATTCCAATTTGAGTCCATGTGCGTAGTCAAATAACAAAAGCGTAAAGGGCCGGGGTCTCCGCCCTCCGCCATTTCTTCAGAATTGTATAGCTAACGCGTCAAGAAACGGGTGTTAAGCGATCTTATAGCGCATAATACTATGGCCAGTGCATCTACTCATGATATCGTAATATTTAACGTGTCGTATACCTAATCAACATTGCCAAAAATAGATTTAGTCTACGTACGTAGGATAGTTAGCACGTACACAGAAAAATTTAGCAGTCTCCTACACTTTCCACCCCTCCTCACATCACTGTCTTTCTTTATCCTTTTTTTCTTATCTTTTTTCTTTGCTCTTCTCCGCGTGTACATACATATATATTTCGTCGTCTTTCTTTTTTTCCAAAATCATAGAACCTTGTTTCCTCCTAATTCTTTTCCTTTTATTGCGGAGACCCTCGGAATATTCTTGTATGATTTCAAAAACAGCTCGCAGCAGCTCGCGGAGTACCTTAACGTTAGTTATTAAAAGGTCAAAGAGTCTTATAAACAAACACTTTTTTCCACTAGGAATATTGTTCTTTTCGCCTATGAATTATTTCATTGATTTCAAGTTGGTTTACAAAGATATATATAATTTACAAGATGAATGAAAAATTGAAAGTGAGGAGTTTTAGAAACTTAATTTATAAATATATTTAATTTTAAAAATCAGAAAAATGTGTTGAAAAATTCTACAAAGTTTTCACAGATTTTTATTTATTTATTTTTTTCTTAAAGAACATAATTTTCAAAATATATAAAAGAGAATGATGTTTTTGAATATTGGAGGAATATCCTCTGCGTGCGTGCGTACGTGCGTTGAGAGAGAGTAGAGCTCGGAATTTCTTTAAATATTTCATTAAAATTACCTTTTACATTGAGTGTTTCCATATAATTTATTAAAGTCAATTATTATATATTTTGCACATTAATGTTACTTACATTAAAATTTAACATTGCTAATATATATCGGCTTTGTGATACAAAAATATTTTGCATATTAATGACATTGTTATAAAAAAAAATCATTTCTTTTAATATCATTGTTATATATCAACAAACGGAAGGATCATTAAATTTATGAATAATTTATAATTTATATAGCACAATATATAGAATGGATAGATTTTTAATTACGGAATGTGTATTACAGAACTTTGTGTAAATTTTTAAACTTTTTCAATTTTTTACTTCAACTTTCACCGCTTTACACAGAAGCGAAAAGTTTAATTTACTTATGTATGCACTATATTTATATAATATTTCAAATAATATCATTTTTTTAATCTATTATTTTTTCAATATGCGATATTTTATGCTCTCTAAATCTGAATCAGTGGATAATCACTGATAATCCATGTATGCCAAGTATGCCACTGAGTAATTAGTGACTATCCACTGATTCAGATTTAGAGAGTATATTAATATATACATATATCTGTAAATATGTATACAGGATGTGACAGGCCAACCATATTACTTTTTTCTCTCGGAAATGGATGAAAATTGGACAGAAAAATTTTCATTATCAAAATCTGTATGAAACTGCTTTATGATAGCATTTTAATTTTCTAGAAACTATCAAAAGTATGGTAAACTTGGATCAAGTCTGAAATTTTATTTTGGAACATAGAGGGTATTCTTGTTTTTATAAATAATTTTTTAAAAACAAATAACTTTTGTTTAAACTTTTGTTACCTATGGTTTGCGAGAAAAATAAAGAAATATCAGATTATGGTCGCAGTCCAATTCATACTCACAAATCATTTCATCCTTGTTGTTTGTCAAATGTTAAACGAAGACAAATGTTACTAATGCTAGAGCGTTATCAGCATGAATCGGACCACGATCTATGTGTCATTTATTATCCGGACATCAAAAATTATTGAGGATTTAAGTTAAAATTTAACTAATTAACTTTCAGTTAACCAATCCTTACGTTACGAATGGGATGGTGATATTTGTACTTTTAGGAATAAAAAGAAGAGGGAAAAATGTAGCATTCTTAAATTTTAAACTGAAACATAGGTGAGCAAGATCTATCATTGAATCCTATTGAAAAGAAACATCTTTAAATAAGTAATTTTTAATATTTTTTTATCCAGTGATAGGTCTTATTTATGTTTTAATTAAAAATTTAAGAGTTTGCTATATTTTCTTTATTCTTTTTTATTCCTAAAACTATAAATAGCATCATTCCATTCATAACATAGAGTATAGGTTTATCCTACGTTTAAGTCTGGCAATTTGTTAGTGACTCAACTCTGACGTACTGAGGATATCATACTGAGAAATTAATTTGTATCTGGTTGCTGAGGATAATAATGATTTGGTAATAACATTGCAAATTTTTTATGACAGTAACATCTTGGAAATCGTTACTTGTAATGGATTGGAAAAGTCACTTGTTTCTGAAAAACGTAACTCGTTATTTGTAAACGTGTAGTGACAAGTTATCTTTCAAAGATATTCTCAATTAGCGCAACTTTAACGTTTAGTTGGCTATCATTACAATCATAAAAAATTGCAACGTTATTATCAAATTGTTACTACAAAAAGTAACGTATATATATATATATATATAATATTATAGCTTCCACGAAAAATATTTCAACATTCAGTGAAAATAGGTCATGAATCTCATAACATAAATATTTTAACATCATAAATTTAATTAAAATATTTAACTATTTATTTGATCGTATTAATATGAACTCTCGCGTTATATGGAAACACTCGTTAAAACTAGGCGAATCATTTTCATATATTGCTACCAATGTATATGTATAAATTTATACAATAATGCATACGCATATACAGGAGAAATATTCTATGTATTGTATAAATATTCTATGTATTGTCGAATATACATCCCGTATAAGCCACTCCTTGTTATCTCGTAACTAACAGAGATAAACCTACTTCTTTTTGTGACGAGAAAGTAATGAAGTGCAAATGGTTAAAACGATTTTGAATAGCCAATTCAGACAATTCGTGTAAAACTCATTTGCTTCTTTTTGAATCTTTCCTATTGCGTGTAAACAATCATAAACGATTGATTTACCAACATTTAATGCTTTAGCTAATTCTCCAAGCGTTTGAGTTGAGAGAGATTTTCATCCAACAATATCTGCAATTCGACATCTTTCAACTTTTTTGATTAACCTGAACATTCTTTGTCTTTTAATTCAAAATCACCACTTTTAAATCGACATTAGTACTCACACTTTTAACTGATGGAGCGGACTCAGAATAAGTTTCTGAAATGAATGAGCCATTTTCTTCGAATCAAAGTAGTAAAGTAGTAGCAGTAAACTAGTCGAAAATGCTTTTTATCATGTTCCATTTTCAATCGTACTAAAAATACGGTAATGCACAAAATCTGTGTCAAATTATTTGTAGAAATATCCAAGCTTTGAAATGACATACTCAATTTCAAAATATCTTTAGTAGATCTGTACGCCTGTATGTGATAACTATTTGTAATAAACCTCAAAACTAACCGGGATACCTAATAAATATAGCAATCAAATTAACGGTTCTAACTAAACTAAACACAGTGATCTCTTAGAAAAGCTATTCATATTAAAAAATGGAGAGTTATGCATAATTTTTTTACGATAAAATAAATATTTTGATATAACAAAAGTTGTTGCGTCCGTTTTAACGAGTACAACGATGAATGATATAATAAAATTATTTTACAGAATTATACGAGTTCATTGACTGGTGTGTAACATGTCATCTGATTATAGTCAGTGTGATAGTCGGTAGGTCGAAAATTGATCATATTACAGGTCCAAAACTGAAAAGGTAATAATCGTTTGCAAAAACTTTAAATGGAAATAACTTTTCTAAGTAATCACTGTACTTACAATAGGATTCAATTATTAGAACTATTTAATTTGATGTTATATTTATTAGGTCTATCTCTGTTAGTTTACGAAATGAAAAGGAATGGCCACTTATATACGGGGAGAGCCTATACAAAATATCCGATAATAATTACAACACTTCTCGTGGACAGATAAAGTAGATTAAACTCAGTCGAAAAGATACGCGTTCATTTGGGTCTTTAGGAATTAATTTTTCAACTGTTAAAAAAATTGTAAAGTGGTATAGGAAGTTTTGACTCAAAATTAGTTTAATTTGCTCTACCTGCGCATGAGAGTTAGTAATTACCGTATGTAATTATTACCTATGTACGTCCTGTATACTATACACAGGGTAGTCCGCGTACAATGTGACAAGCTAATAACTTGAAAAATATGGAAGATATGAAAAAACCTTTCAGACGAAGTGAAACAGTTTCGAAACAGACGTATTTTGGTCACGTTTTTTTTTTAGATGGAAGCGCTAAAAAAAAGGTATCTCTATATAAACGATATCTCTTTTTTTAATAGAATTGTATGTTTTTTTATACATAATATGATTTCTAATTATTAATTATTTTGCTCTAATTATTATGAGAGTATTCAAATAGAGATATAAAAAAAAAACGATTAGTTTACGAGATACTTTTTATATTTTATTCTGTCATGCATTGACATGAAATATTAGATATCTTCTAAAAAAAAACTATTGATAAAAATATCTTAATACTTTTATAAATAGAATAATTAGCCCTTAAATGTCATACGTCAAAAAATCACGTAAATGCCACATGGGGTTAATTGAACCTCAGCATTTAAGGGTTAAATGAATCAAAAGATGTAAACAAAACACGTAATTGCTTATTTAAAAAATTATCCATTTTGCCTACATATTTTTTTAAAGCAACTGTGTTTTTTTTTTACATCAATTCATCTCATTATTCTGTTCATAAAAATATTAAGGTACAATTACTTATTACGATTATACAAAAATTAGTAATTTACGAAATATTTAATATTTTATATCAATGTATCAGAATAAAGTGTAAATTATCTCGTAAACTATTGGTTTTTTGACATCTTTATCTTAACACTTTTATATTCAGAATAATTAGAAGGATCATATTATGTAAAAAAAAAAAAACGGCGCCTTTACTTAGAAAAAAGCGACCAAAATACGTTTCTCGAAACCCTTCTACTTTTGTCCGAGACATTTTTCCGTATCTTCCGTATTTTTCGAATTCATTGGCTTGTTACACTTTACGTAAGCCATCCTTATGTACAGGGTATTCCAGACTTGTCATATCATCGTTAATAGCTGATTTCTGAAATCATTTCAACAAAAATCCCAATATCAAAATATCGAGATTATATTAGTTTTTAAATTAATAGCGATTAAAGTTCTCTGATCACAGAGCTGATCACATTTTGCGCGCTCAGACATGATGGTGAAGACGTTAAAATTATATACAGTTTTTTAAGATTAATTTGGGAAATTTGGGGGGATTATTAATATTTCAGATTGATCCGACAACCATATCGGTACGTAATTATCATTTCTGAAATTAATTAATTTATATGAATATATATATATATTAGTTCAACATCTCAACACTCAGACTGTAGTGGCGTTTTGTATTTTAAAGTAATGTTATTTAACATAAATGCGGTCTTGTTTCCAATCTTATTGTTAAAATTATAAATTTATTTTAACATATCATAATATCTTGATATCGAATTGACATTTTGTGATATGTTCTGATATTAATTATGAATACGTAATATATAAATAGATTCTGTATAGAACAATTTCTTAATAATATCATTTCACATTTACATATATGATCTTGAAGTTACTAAAGTATCTTTATCACTTCATATCATCATGTCTGAGCGCGTGAAACGTCAGCTCTGTGATCAGAGAACTTTAATCATTATTAATTTAAAAACTATTATAGTCTCGACATTTGATATTACAGCATAGAAAAAAACGAATTCCTGATTTACGTATATTTTTATTCTTGAATGCTATTTATTTATTATTATATTTTTTATTATTATTATATTATATTTTTATTATTATATTTTTTTTATTTATTATTATAATTTATTTAAATATAAAATATTCTCTTCAAAATTATAAATGTTCACTGGCATCAATAATAAATAGATTTATGCAAAGTATACTTTATTCTTAGAATTGTATTCTTGTTTTTAAAATCATTATATGGTTCTAACAAACTCAATCGCGTTATTTACAAACTATTTATTCTTGGATTAAGAATTATAAATTTGAAAATTTGCCATGCAGGCGGCAAGTGTATATAAGGACCCTTTAATAATATCAAGATGTCGGAAGTGGATGTAGTAACGATTGACGGTGGTTTTGTGAGTAAACTGTTGCATTCGTGGAACATACCTCTAAATGTGGTTCAATCTTTAAGGATGGATAAAATATTTAGCTCGTCCTAATTTCTGTCAGTTATATTGCAAATGGAGATGCACGAACAGCCGGCCGACTTTGTTACTGCGACGTGACGAAGAGGCGCCTATACGCGGGCGGATTTTCCGCGGATTCGCGGATCTGCTATCCACAGTTAAATGGGTGAGATGAGCAATGAATCCGTCGCGGCGGATCAACCTGTATAAGCGTTCTCTACCATTTTTCTCTGAAGAGATTGACCGTCTGTTTGCATCCTTATTTGCAATACGGCTAACGGAGGTTGTTAGAATGTTCTCAGCATTTCACTTGCTTTTGAGCTATATTAATAGAGGGTATAATAATCCAAGTTTGATTCAATTTTTCCTTGGGAGCTTGTACCCCGTGCACATTAAGAGACATGCTCTATAAATGTGGCACTTCATTTACAAAGCTATCGTCACTTACTGCAGCATTGGTTTCTATTATCTTGATGTTACTAAAAAGCATACTGGGGGTTTTGAAGTTGACAAAAGGTATCATTAAAGAAAAAAATAATACTAATATAAGCATATTTAATGTTGAACAAGTGCAACTTTTATTGAAATAAAATTTGTTTTAAACTAAGAATAAAAAATTTATTTTATTTTACGAATAATTGTTAATCTTGAAATATCTCGAAAATTGTTTATTCTTGGCGCTATTCTAAGCATAAAATATTCTTAGATTAAAGCATCTATGCATTTCTTTAAGAATTCATTTTTTTATGTGAGAATTTTCATCTCGAAATGATTTCAGGAATCTGCTATTAACGGATGATGTGAGAGGTCTACATTACACATACACGCAACACACACACATACACACATAAATATATACATTCATATGTGTATACACACTACTGCACTTTACAGTTTGGGAATGCTTGCTTTTAATTTTCTCGCATTTTAAAACAATTGAAGGAGATCCTAAAAAGTTGTCGGTTTCACCGATTATTTTTCAAATGAGTATTTTTCTAACTGCCTTTACAGATTAAAAAAATCTTTTTCTACAATTAAAGTAAAAACAGTAATCTAGTCCAAATCATAAAATGTTTTTTTACTTTGAAATTAAAAAGTTTATGGAAAAAAAGAAAAATGTTTATTATAATGTGCTTGATTTGTGTAAATTAAAAAAATGTTTTTTATCACTAATAATTTCTAAAAAAAAAAAGAAATGCATTTGCCCACTTTTTTATAGTTCGTTTCGAAGACGATTATGTCAGTGATTTTCAATGTTAGGACATAAATGAATATTTTAAAGATATTTTAACTTCGAAAAAATTAATTTTTGTTCTTTTTTTATGACAGTTTTCTGCAAAGTTAATAACAATCGGGGATTCAATTTTGAGTTAATCGAAATAAATACCTCGACTCTATAGGGCAGTCATTCAAAACCAAAGATAAATTTTTCGATAAGAGGAAAGTGTAGCTAATCAATAAAATATGTTATTTATTTTGTGACACTTTATTAAGTATTTTCATTATCATGTATTATTTTCATTCTTGAACATTATTATAATATTGTATTAAAAGTTGTATACGAATATAAGTAAATATAAAACAAAATAAAAATTATTTTTTCACGCTTGAAACATTCTTTAAAATTTTCATTTATAACTTCAAGAGTCCCATCAGTTTGTCTTCGAAACAAATTATAAATGTGGGCAAAATGTATTTATTTTTTAATAAAAAACTATTGACTATCGAAAAAATTTTTTTAATTGTGGATGAATTTATGCGAATCAAGCATTTGCAACAAACATTTTTTTGTCTTTCTTCTGTAAATTTTTTAGTTTCAAAATAAAAAAATATTAAAAAAAAAACTTTTACATAAAAAAATTCGATATCTTTGCGAAAAATCAACTAATTTTTTGGATAAAACGTTTTAACGCTTATTTGTTAAATTTTATCTGATGATATTACATCAAAGTAGAACGCTCCAAGATAAAACTTATCAACTAAAATTTATTGGAAAAATATCCATTTTCAATTTTATGTAATGTAAGAACAAAATATTATATAGACGAAACGATTCAAATGTTTTAAAATTCCATCTTTCTTTTTTAAAATACATTATTAAAAATTTTCTGTAATTTTTCTGTAATTTTTTCACCGATATACTTAAGTTTTTGTGAAATTGGAAACATTCCTGAACATATAATATGCGCAAGTGCACGTGTGTATCTGTATGTATAATATATGTATGTGTAATTGGTACACATATATATGTATATATTTGTATACATATATATGTATATATTTGTATACATATTTATATGTGCGTGCGTTTATAGGTCACGTAGGTATACACACATGACAATACATCATTGAATCGTTGTGTCGCGTTACGATGAATTTACAGCTGATAATGAGTACAAAATAAGTGCGATGACACAACTTCTGATCTTTGTATATGCATGGTCGAATGACCATCTTTCCATTTTAATTCGTAGTCGATTCTCTCTCTCTCTCTCTCTCTCTCTCCCCTTCAAACAGAATACTGCTCGTTGAGTGGTCGCACAGTGGTTAAGAGATGTAGTAGTCTCGCGCCAAATTATCGAAATAAGGAAAACAAAGTAGTATGTAGCTTTTAGTGTACCATCGCATTAATCAAAGCTCCCCTCTTTCATAGTTTCTGTTCTTTTTTACCTTTTTTTTTACAAGACTTAAATTATTCAGAAATGCTGTAGCGTAACTGAAAAACTTGACCTTAAAGCCTATATACAATTGTGTTAGCGTAATTATAAGATTATAGAGATCGGATATCGGGTATCAAAAAAAAAATGTGACACCGGTTATCCGATCGAATATCCGGTAAGGCAATTATCTAGTTGCATACCGGATATTTTCCGGATATCTGGTTTTCCAAGATTTTTTAAAGAAAATGAGGGCAATAAGGAAAAAATAGCGATAATAATTGACCGGCTGCGGAACAGGATTGTTTCCAATACAGTTTTAACATTGCTTAGTAATAAAAGTTTAATATTAAAAAATCTTTCATGATGGACAATGATATTTCAGTGTTTTCCAGTGACAATCTATTTCGATTACCGGCATAAACCACCATAACTGTTCAAGCAAGAAGTTCAGCTAAAAAGAATATAATTCTGCACCAAACTTTCAGCCGGATCTATTGCCGTATATTAATGATATCCGACTATCCGATAGTAAAAAAAAAGTATCAGATATAAAAAATATCGGATATTTTCTGGAAATCCGATGCATCCCTAGTTGTAAGTGGTTGACAATCACAGTTGAATATTTTCTTCATATTCGACTGTGTGATTGGTCAATTTTTACAACTACAACTACTTATAACTATACTTACGCAATTGTACAATAGGTTTTACAATTATTTATACTGTAAATATTAAGCAGACAAAGAAATCGATAATAAACCATAAGCCGCTGATGCTCATTAAATTATCCGCGAGAAATACAGAGAAATACCGTAACGTGCATCCGTTAAAAAGTGACGTTAAGTATCCATTAGTGCAGTGCTCGATAAATCGATAAAGCTTGACATAATAAACGGAAGGTTATTGCGAAATGGACAATATCTGTATTTACAAGCGGCATCGTTAACAATTTAGACGTCAGGAACGTAAACATTTTGATTTTGGACATTTTGAGAATTTTTTCGCTGGTCAATGCCGAAAGGAATAAATCACTGTGCAGATCGCGTAGCTAATTTAGCGTCCGTCCAACATTTCGCGAGAGAAACACTACGCGAATTTAATATTGTATGTCGTAGTAGTATTATACTTCATCCAAATCCTCGGCTGATCCCAGTCTTTTGGATTGAGACGAACGAACTGAACTCATTTCGTTCCGGTAATAGCGCGTCAGTGAGCTAATCTCTCATGCCGGTTCTTCAACGCATCAGCCGAGATCTCTATGCTGTAGAAATGCCACTTTGTATAGTAAAAGAAGAAGCGCATTGTCGTTAGCGGGTATATTAACGTGAAAAACGATGTACTTTTGCTACGTATACTCCCCGATCGTGATTGTACATGATAGATTTTTGGTCGTTGGTCTTACACATACACACGTACATACATCTAGATATTATATTATTAATTATTATTAATTGAATAATTATTTACATCATCACTAAAGCATAGGTTAGGTTAGGTTTGAGCTCTCTTCTAAATGTGGAATTAGAGAATATTTTTTATAATCATTACGATCTGAGTATTGCTATATTATTATATATTAATTATTATTAGCGCTTATTATTATTATTATTGTCATCGTCATCATCATCATCATCATCATCATCATCATCATCATCATCATCATTATCATCATCATTGTCGGCGACGTTGATTGAATACATCCGATCAAATGACGACGCTGCCCTCCTTATCTTGTCTTCTGTTTTAACTCTTTTAAGATCTTTTTTTTTTTTTTCGAGTATGTAGCTACTTTGCGAGTAAGCGCCATGAGTTTGTTCCGACAATGATAAGGCCGAGGCTTTTTATATACGTGTTTTTTTATGTATCAGTATTCTACGCGTTTGATTTTTAGTGAATAAGCAATTTAACCGACGTTACTTAAATCCCCAACACACGCGACATGGCGAGATTTACAATTACTTAATTATTAAATTATTGATTTCGTCCTCTTTTTATTGTCCCATTCTCTCTTCTTCCGTGTTTTTTTTTATACGTCTATTATAGTTTCTTTTTTCTCCCCAATCCTCTATCCCTCTGCCTAGCTGCCTCCCTTTCCCACATCTCTCCTTTGGAATATTATTTAAACACTAATTTATTATATTTCACATGTACATCCATACGTAATATATGTATAGACGTACATACATATTTAAAAACACACACACACATACACACACACACACACACGCACACACACACAACCTGCGCGCGCGCACATACTCATACATACAGATTATACATAACATCTTTTGTGCGAATTTTGGCGACTGGCTTAATTTATTATACTATTATTACATTGTACGAACGTGAGACCGCATATGTAACAATGCAAACTTTTTGCCTGCAACCCTTTCTTTCCTACCGTAGGCATCCATTTTATACGCGGTATGCGATACAATGACGTAATTTCGTATGGAAACGAAAGGGTTGAAAAGTTCAGTTTTTGTACAATGATCAGGCACTCGTTATATGCCTCTATGCTCGTTCATTCGCATCGGTGTACTTGTATTCGCTTTAATTCGCGTTGAGAGCACGTCGCCGGCGCTTTGGGTGCCTTTGCCGTTTTTAGGAATTTACGCGATATCGAATAGTATCTCTGTCTGTCTGTTTCTCTTTCCTCTCCTCCCTTTTCTCTCTCTCTCTCTCTCTCTCTCTCTCTCTCACTCATTCAATGAAAGTAAATACGTTATATTTACTCGACGCAAATTTCATTGTCAACACGATAATACGGAATTTTTGTAAGAGACTTGTGATTTTATACATGGCAAGGAAAAGTTTGTAAAAACGTATAGAATCGAGTTGAACCGAATTGGATGGATAATGGTTCGATTGGTACATCATTACAAAAGTTTCAAGTTGTAGTATCTAAATTCTATTCTAATGCGTAATATGAATATCGATTTTAACTGTTAGAGTAACGTTTGGAAAATCGATCTTCACGTAGATGGAAATAGAATGTAAAATTAATAGCGATGCATTATTTATGACATATGAAATGGTTTCGAGCAATAATTATTTATATGTATATCAAAGTAAAAAGAAAGAATGTTCGACAAACCAAAAACTTGTAAAAAAAGAAATAAAAGTATTTTTCACAAGAACGTAGATTTAAGAAATAGTCTCATCGTGGTCGACGAGTGATTGTATTATCTAATAATCACTATCATCCACCGTTCAGCTCGATTTATTCCAATTGTCTCTTTGGATATCCGCCGAACTCTTCCCTTAAACACGAGTATTAATCTCAACCGATTGACTGAATATTATTTTTTTATTGCGATATGTACGATAAAATGATAATGACAGATGCAATGAAATTGTAAGATGAACCGCGCGAATGTATATTTTACACAGAACGCTATGGCGAATTGCTTCGATCAATTGAAAAGTAATCCTATTGTAAACTATTATAAATCTATATCGCAACATTCTCGCGTGTCCCATGTTAATTAAAAATAAAAATGAACATACGTATGTGACTAGAATATGCGATTAGGCTCAAATCAAATGTGCCAAAAAGATGAGAAAGATTTATCTAAATACTCCGTAAATGCAAAAAATTAAGATTCGATTTCTTGCTTTCGACGTGCATTTTATCGTGAAATCATTGAATATCTTAAATGAAAACGCAGAACAAATTTTACCTTAACTCTTAAGTACTGAGGTAAAAGATAGTGATATTTTTACTGAGATTAGTTCCTGGGACATTGATTAAAAAAAAGTGTCGTGCTTCCATTATTGGCTGAACGAAAGCTACACAACAATGAAGCACTTGAAAGTGAAAAAGAGACAAATAGCGTTTTGTATTTTTACATGGTTCTACGGACCAACGTCAGTACTTGAGGGTTAATGTTCTTCTTTGATACTATGCAGTAAGATATTGTTTTATTATTGTTCAGAGGAAATACTCGTATCAACTCATATGTTATTTATGTTATAATACTATCATGAAACGAGTGTTATATAAAATGTACAATAGTATTTTTATATCTTATTTTCAAGTTTTGTTTTTAAGAAGAAAATGTGAAAATTAGAAAATCAATAAATTTTTTTTTATTTTTCTGAAATGGAATTGTTACATTTGATAGATAATTCGCGTCAGCGAACTTCCAACTAATTTCGATATTTAAAAATATATAATATATTGAATTATATTCTTTAATCATACTTGATAGCGTTAAATAATTTATATTGAGCTCTCTATACTGCGTAAATCTCGATATTATAAGACATTAATTTTCCGATTTCCAAAATCGATTTTCTCAAAATAGGATACTTCATATGATAATGCAACATTCACATATGATTCTCCGTTTATACATTTTCTCATTTAAAATCATCTCCCAGTTATAACAACAGAACATATCTGTATGTTATTCATACTTGTCAATGACACGCAATATAATTCAATCCGCATATTTTAATTACATCATAGCTGTGTTTGGTTTAGACACTCATGCACTTAAGCGCTTATAAATCATCATTCTATCTTTATTGTTCATTAGAAGTAAAAGGATGGAAGCACTGAAAGCGCTAAAAGCGTTCAAACTGAATGCAACTTATACAAGAAAATACTTATACAAGAAAAAAGAAATTATTTTTTTCTTTTACTGCGGTGATTAAAAGAGCGAATGGGACACGCGGGGATTTCGTGACGCCAATAAAAAGCTTTCCAATCAATCAGGAAAGCCGAGGTGAAAGCGTGCGAAATGTAGCAATAGCGAGAAATTACTTTTGTATTTATGATGTATGCGTAAGTTAATTCGGGCCAAGGCCAGCAGCTGTTGAGATTATTCAAGGTTGTGTATATCATAAGTATTTTGAATTGTTGAATAATAATAGTATAAATGGACATTATAGGCGTTGCACAATGCGGCTGCACCGAAAGGAATGAAGGTACTTGCGGAAGTGTTGTCGTTTCTGTTGGCGCCGCTACTTCGTCTCCTAAATATTCGTATCAGATTCCTTTCTCTTATCACTCTTATCACATTCATTTTATACGATCGACCTTTATTTTTATCTATTATTATTTTTTTTTTTAAACGGATGTACGCAACTGGCCTTTCTTGCGCAGATACACGCCAGCCTGTAACATGCGGATATACAAAACACTTCCCGTAAAAGACGTATATCAGCGATATTAATTGAACGGATTCCCGTTATCGATATGCACCTTTTATGGGATTACGAGAGCGTATGTAGGGCGAAGCTGAATTTTCTTTCGATAGACTTCTGAAAATAATATTTATACAATGTGGCAGGATAAGTGTAGACGAAGCGGAAATTACGATTGATGATAGCTATTTACTTTGAAATAAATCGGAGACTTGTGTAATTATTATGAAAATGTAAATTTGCTATCTTATTTCTTAAATTAGTGCTAAGAAAATACATATATTATCGCATTTTAAAATAACAGCGAGAAAGACAAACAAAGATACAAACATACGTACCTGAAAGACCTAAAGTTCAGATGAATAAAAAAAGAAAGCTATAAGGATATATCGATTTAAAGATTATTCTCTGCCAACGCAATGAGAAATTTAGTAGGCATATTTATGCTGTTGATATACGCGAAACTTTGTAAGATAATTCTACGTTACACGTGAAAAATAACAAACAGCAAAGAGAGCGATCGCCGTCACTTATACACTGAGAAAAATTTCCTAAATCTATAAGTAATATTTTTTTCAATAGTACTAAGTAAACATTTTCTTATTCTTATTGTAAATAAATATTTACTAAACATAAACATATATTATTTAAGTATTTTCTTTTCTTGAATAAATATTTGTTTGCTGTCAAGAAAAGTTTATTTAGTACTATTCAAGAAAATATTACTTAGATGTAGAAAAATTTTTTTCAGTGTACACTTGTAAATAATAAACATTTTTATTTATTTATACTCTTGCGCCAGCAGTATCTTTTGTATTATACAGAAATTTGTGAATCTGTTAGAAATAGTTACAAATGCCATTTACATCCTCTGTAAAAAGTTTGTCGTTTGAGTTTGGCTTCACCATGTATACGTAGATACATGCGCGTGCGGGTGTGTGTATGTACAGTGTACATATATATTTATTTCATATATATGTATATATATGTGCACGCGCGCGCGCACAACACACACACACACACACACAGAGTTACATCGGAGACACTTGTATAATTTATGAATATTAACAGCGCACTTCACGCAATTTTTCTTCCATGACAAGTATACCTAATTGATTATTTACTTACGGGTTTAACGAATCATTAAAGGCCGGTTGTTCCATATTCAGATAAACTATGTGATAACTTATCTAATAGATAAACAAAAGAGCAAAAGTAAAGAGAGTAAAAGAGTAAGAGAGTGAACTAAAGTTTATCAAAAGATGGAACAACCCAGTCTAAATCGCGTTATTTTCTTTCTTCTTGGCTCCTCTTTCTTTCTTTTTTCCTCCCTTATTACCTACCTAATTTTTTAAGCTAGCTAAAGTCTAGGGCGCATAATAAATATTTCTCTACTTTTCCTTTTTGTTTTACCTTTCTTCTTTAATCTCCTTTCTTCCTTCCCAAGTTTTTATATAACATAACGGTAGGCGATAACGCTGTTAGACGTTTTAAGGTATATTTATTGGGCTGCTATGTGATTTGTTGGAAATTATTTTGAAAGATCTTTTTTAATTCGGAGAGCGGAAGTGCCCGGAGATGCAGCTGTAACGCCGGTGGCCTTAGTAATAATGCGATGCGATACAATGCGATGCGATGCAATGCGATGCGATGCGATATGATGTGACATGATCTAATGCGATGTTTGTTATGCACACATGTTTAACATGGCTATTTTGTGAGATTAGCAACGGCGTGTAGCAACAGGCGAGAGCGATGGGCAAAGGACCAAAATGTATAATTCGCATTTGTCGATCTAAAAACTCTTACGATTGGCGTATTCACATTCATTTTTTATACGCGACGCATTAATAAGCATCAAAGAGTCTTCTTCATCCGTAACTCGGATGGAATGACTCTCGAGGCATCTTGTACTTGCAAGGGCATTGTTGTGATACCACAGATGCAGCTTCATTGAAACTTGAATAAAAAAATGCGTTAACAAAATGATATTTATTTATTTTCAATTATTGCTATTATTGGGATTTTGTATTACGCGGATCTTCCACATTGGTCTCCGTGTTGTTCATTTATTATTTTGAGATATAATTGTGTTTGTTTTTCCTGTACTTCTGTTACGTCCTATAGACGCCACGATTCTTTTCTTTCGAAAGAATTGTCTCCACGTCGCGACTACGGCATAGACTGGAGTCTATGAGACTCGAGTGGAGTCCTCTGATAACGGTCTGACAGAACTGAAAAGAGGGACCGGACAAGCTCCGTGAAAACTCGTAAACGCCAATTAACCCGGAAGGAATAACAACCTTAACGCAGGCCCGAAAAGTGATAAGATTGCAAAAGACATTATAAATGCACCGAAGTCACGCAATAATAAAAATCCAAGCTTTGTCGTCCCAGACTGACTAACAATTTCATCTTAAGAAAACAGGCGCCATGTTGCGCTTAAAAAATCATAAAACGCATGGGATAACTTCCCATGATAGCGTTATCTAAGATCGGACATTTTCCGCGAGAATAACAGAATTCGTCATCCGCCTTATATTTCGAATAAACATTTCTTATTTATAATAATGATAACACTTAATTCGTAAGTATTTGATTGACGATTACAATTTGATATTATTTGTGGAATAGAAGTGAATTATGAATGAAGTACTGTAGATATGCACAATGCTGGGCATTCGCGGACGCCCCCAGGTGCCCAATTTCAGCATTTTGCCGATCCCTATAGTAAGGTATTCTCAGGCAGATGGTATTGTATGAGTAGTCAAAATAAGGCTGTAATTGGAGAACTGATACGATCCTTTCAACGGACTGTATTCACTGGACGCATTCACGGACACAACAAGGGTAATGGAACAAAATACGAATACAGCCGAGCAGATCAAGAAAAGGGAGTAAAAATCTGCCACGCTAGATATAAAAAAGTGGTCAATGTGTAAAATCAGGAAGCCAGGAGTGGTAAATGTAAAAATTCCGGATAGATTCAGGTTTTAAAAAAGGGAAAACATTTTTTTTCTTTCTTTAATTTATTTTCATTACTTTTGATATCAATCGAACTTCTCTCCTTTTGTATTTTGACTTTTGAGTTGAATTTCTCTCGTAACTAAATCAAGATGGGAGGGTTATTATAAACGTCGATAACTTGATCGAAAAGGAGTTATCATTCGTACGTGTATCTTGCATTCTTTTGGAAAACTAAAACGATATTTTGCGCTTCCCAACCTACTTCCTCACCACACTTCATTGTATAAGATTTATAGACACGTTGTATAAAAAAAACTTTTGTAGTTTTGTGTAATAAAGGCGACATTATTTGATTATCCTACTGTGCGTGTTACAACAGTATTCACATAAAAGCACTATAAAATGGACAGAAAAATTTGTAGTGTTTCGATGTGAATAATGTATATTTAAGTTATGCTAGATTAGCACAACACAACACGCAGAATTTGATTATCATCTATCGGCGTTCACTACACACATGAGTTTGAGTTGTTTTTCTTATCTAATTTTTATAAATTTTTTTAAATGAAAACGGAATGAGATATTGGAATTTTTCCGACGGCATAATGGCATAAATGTAGTACAATACTGCACAATTTTGAAAATTACAAAATTCAAAATGTACGGGGCTAGCAACAATTTGATTAAAAAAATCTTTTTAAAAATATTTCATGTTATTAAGCTGCGACACAAATTGACACAAATAGCACAATGCAGCCAAATTAAGAAAAATACAAAATTCGAAAAGTGCGAAGCCAACTTTACGCACATATCGAATTTGGGATTGCAATTGATATGTAATCACGATAATGTGTAATTCCTAAAAATCTAAATTTGAGATAGGAATTGAATAAAGACTTTCATATTTTGTCAGTTTGAAATATTTTTTTAGGAATGTATTTCTTTTTTACCATGACTAATTAAAACAAACTAGTGTAAAGCACAATTTAAATATAAGTAATAGTCTATATTAATTAATTCTTAAAATTAATGCAATTAAAGATGAGAAATAAATTTGACGTATATTTACAGCTTCGCACATGAATTAAAATAGGAATTTCATACATTTGAGAATACCGTGTGTCAAAAAATTTTTCAAGAAAACATTCAAGATCCTTAAGCATTTACACTAGAAGGGGGATATATATTCTAATGCTCAGACTAGACATTAAGAGCTTTTCAATAAGAGTAACATAGTGAATCATTACATCCTTGTTGTTCATCAATGTTAAACAAAAATGAAATGATCACTGTTACAGTGTCGTTTGTTGGAAAGCTCTCATTAAGATTGAGATAAAATTTGACAATCAAACCAAAGTTTACACCTGATGTCAATTTTCTTTCTTTTTGTTGACCAATTTCGATTTAAATCTTAATCACAATCTTCAATCTGATTTGAGCATAAAACAGGTCTTATCCAATGCTTTACTCGTGAGCTAAATGCTTCTCCCCATTAGCTTGTATGGGAGAGAGAAAACAAAATAGATATTAGAGCTCTACTCATAACTGGTTTTTATGTTTACTTTTTGTTCCACTTTAATAAGACAATACTTGCATCAAAAAAGCTGCCAAATGTCGCTGCTAAACATTTTTGAAAGTTTGACTTAAATTCTGATTATATATACTTGTGATTCCATATTTACTTATTTCAATTCATTGTTTCGGTTATTACTGACCGTATCAAACTGTGAAAAATCCCACTGTGTTGGACAGGCCTATTTTAAGAAGTTAAATAAATATTTTGCTTTTATATTCCGTTGACACTCTACACACTCACGTTTAATCATGTATTTATTGATTTCATACATACTCGCACTTACAACTACGCAAGTTAGGACAGAACCATTTGTTTTGGACTCTTTACATCAAATCAATTTTTACTTCTTTTATATTTATAAAAAGTGGTAATCGCGCAAAAAGAAATTATGTGATTATTGCGAAAAGATTAAATCTCATCAATCATTTTAATTTCTGTATATAATTAAAATCGATAATTAAAGTCCTGAATGACACACACTTTGAATCACATGGCGAACTCTTCTATTTTTTCAGATATGCGACACTTTAAAGTTTTCTATTTTTCAAACTTAAAAATATGATAATAAGTATAATATAGGTAAAGAGACCTATAAGAAAGTCAAAGAATGCAGTGAGTTCCTCCTCCTCCTTCTCCTCCTATAGAAGACTATATTACCAAAAAATAGATATAGATTTAGATTGAACTTCGTTTTAAATAGAAAGTTGAAGCGAGGATTTCCAACTTTCCATATAAAACATGGTAACCTAATTAAATAAATCTTTATATTATCAAATTCTTTTGTTTGTAAAACACATCTAAACTCCACAATTCTTTTCCTCGATGAAAATTTTTGTTATCGCCATAAAATAAAATTCTTAGTATTAGTTGTGGATCATCTGTTTTTGCCACAGGATGTTGCAATAGTGACGAGCTGAATAACAATTTGCTTTACAAAATAATAATTAGCTCGGGAGAAAATTGTTAAATTAGATATTCGAATCAAGTGTTGAATAAAAGAGCTCTTTCCCGAAGAACAAAAGAAGTAAATAGATTAGAGATTTATAAACTGAAACAGCGATTGTTTGTAATAGATGACATATGTGGCTTTAACCTATTAAACATCCAGCAAATGGTCGATGACGGAAATAATAATCCTAATTCCTTGCACGCCCTATTCTCCCAGTTTCCTCAGACTTCTGTCCTTCCCGATAACACCTATATAATGATAATGTCGTTGGATAGTTAAGGGGATCGAAATTTAGGCCACAAGTGACATCCAAAGATATAGAGAATGGACTACTCGATCGTATCTAAGTAATATAATCGACAAAAATAAGAGAGGTACCGTGGAAGATCCCAATCTTTATCTCTTCTCACTCAACGATATAACGAGAGAGAAAATGAGAAAGAGATTGGCCGTTAATGTTTGTAATGTTGTCGATCATATTACTTAGATACTATCGAGCAGTCCATTCTCTATATCTTTGGTGACACCTATCCCAGTATCCAATTCGTAATCGATACTCCTAATTCTAAATTAGATCATTAATATATGCGGGACCTTCATTCAATACAACCAACTCCCTCGTGAATATAAAAAAACGGCCTTTCGCGAATGCGCGCAGGTAGTAAAATTTAGCTATCTAAATGTCACTCTGCCGATCCGCGACGTTTTTAATCAATATTTCCTGACTTGGTGCGGTCGAATCTACTCGGTAGAAATCTAGTGTGGTGTTCTTACATCTCTCCAAATCATTTGGTCAAGTCCTGGTTTCGAAACATTCAGGGGATAGCCAGCCGAGACCATTTTCAATCATCGAGGATCAATCCTAATTCCTTGCATGCCCTATTCTGCAGTTTCCTCAGACTTCTGTCCTTCCTGATAATGCCTATATGATCGGTCCAGACTATGATCTGGATGAAATCCGATTCATAATTTCTAAGATTGATTTTCTGTATGCCCTTCTTCCCGATTCACCTAAATATTACGAAATCCCAGCCAAATTTTTCTTTAATTTTTATTTACGTACACCTAGCTAGTTAAGAATATGAGCGTAGAATTATAAGAATAGTTATATAAGTATAGTATATATAAGTATAGTCCGATTATTTTAAATGTATTTGTATTTCTTAACCAAATATAAGGAGAGCAAATTCATCAGAATAGATAAATACAATATCTAAATTAATTAAATACATAAAAAACGCGTTATTTTAGAATATATTCTTGTATGTGTTTAACAAAATATTGACCAGAGAATATGAATATTTGTAAAACACTATAAACCAATAAATCATCGAATTTATATAACAAGCCATCTACTCCAAAATGTATTAAGAAAAATTAATTAAGCTTTGTAATAATAACGTATTCGCAATAACAAACGTTATTAGTATAAATTTGTAATGATTTTCCTTTATACATGAATAAATAAGAGTTCGTTTTAAATTTGTCGACTTTATTTTGTTACGTCCAGCGTTCCACAATTTTTTTCTTTCGTGGAGATCTGAAGTTCGTAGAAATATAAAGATAGTTGCGAGCAATAAACAAATTGAGGCGATACAGCTTAAAAAGCAATAAAATTTTCTCTTTCCATGAAAAAACTAAAGCGAAAATTCCAGTATCTCCTCTAAATGTCAGCCCAAGATAAATTAAAAATCAGTGCATATGCGCGAACGGCGGAAAAGACGCCGAGTATACTCTCCTTGGACATCGCGACAAGGAAAAAATTAATAATAATAAATTCTGTCACACTGATCATTAAAATGTCACACTTTAGAAAATAAAAGAGTACGTGGTTATAAGTGTGTATGAGACTAAGGATAGACTTTAATTATATACAGAAATTAAAATGATTGATGTGATTTATTGCAATAATTATCAAAAACTGTATTTTTTATAATTTGGCGTAAATCTATTAACTGAAAGTACCTCAAGATATCAATATCTGCTTTCACATGGACATATCTTGCATCAAGGCGGAGTCTATATCACAATTCGCTTCTTATTCTCTCTCGTTTAACAGTTGGTGCATGTATAACATCCTGAGATTTATAGCTTTGTTTTTCTATTTTCTCGTCTATTTTTAACGACCTAATAGTGCTGTAGTATTTAAAAAACTTTCTCTTAATCAATTGCGCCTTCTTTCGATCCTTACTAAGATCTACAGTAGAGCCCAAAATAAGATGAATATCCTTGATATGTTCTAATTTAAATAAAATGATTTTACGTTTATTGCGAGCAATTTTCTTATCTAGGAAGCTTAGATGTCTTCTTAACTTTCTGTAATTCTGTAGAAGTTGCTCGATAATATCTAAGCACAGTCTTCGAGTTCTAGCGATACACTTATTCGGCGCTTCACCAGTTCCCATCTGACAGATATTGGTCAGAGCTTCGACGTGGGAATCACCGTCCAAGTTCGCCAGCACAAAATTCAGCAAGTTTGGAATGGTAATAGGAACAGAAAATGGAAATACAGTACTATCGTCCTTCCTAAAAAAAAGTCAGCAAAAAGAAATATTATTAGAAGAAAAATGATATCTTAAATAAAAAATGTTCCATATGTGAATAAGTCATTTATCAATGACAAAGAAAGAGAGTAATAGAAAGCAATAAAAAATGGATGAAGAATATATTTTTATACAAATTTTAAAGCACAATGAGGAAAATAATATTTAAACTAATCGCATCATGTCCAATAATGAACTTTTTGACAATTTACGCACCTTTTTGCAGGAAAGAATAAAATAGATGGAAAACGATTCATACTATATTCCCAAGGTAAATCATTGTTGTCTCCATCAACTCTTACAAAAGTTAGATGATTCATATTGGATAAATAATATGCTACTGTTAAATATACATACGATATAGCACTACAAAATCCACAATAAGGAGAGTGATACATTATAACAACGTCCTAAAAAAAGTTCAATTATACTTTATATTATCATTTATAAGCAATAAAAAACGTAATAGCGATTCAATCTTTTAAATATACAATTTTAATACGTTTTTGTTTCAAAATTTTGCAAAATATTGTATTTTTCACATCTATCAATCATGATTGTTTCGTTTCAAGATTGAAACATCCATCAATATTAGATATTGTATATTGTTCTATATACATTTCTCATAAATGGCATAATCATTACATATAACTGACCTTAGATGGATCCAATATAGCATTCAAAAATGTTTTTGTTGTCAGTTCTGGTACACAAATCTTTGAACGCAAATCTGCATTATTACTATTGACTTCATCAAGCAATTTCCGTGTTCTATAACGCTTTGAATTGTCCGAACGCAATGTTCGCTGTAACAAACCTTGTGTATAATTGTTTATAAAATCGACGAGAGCGTACTCACTAAACTCATGATGCATGATGTATTGACTCTCCAACTGTAACATAAAGAAATAGTCATAAAACAGAAAGGAACAACATACGCACACAATTTGCAAAAAAAAAATTAAAAAGAAACTAATAAAAGCTAAATTGATATTTTAGAAACAAACATCAGTAAAACTCACTGGCTGCATTCGGGAAGGGTGATATCAGTATTATTGCATCATTCTGTCCATATTTTACATCTAATAAACAATAAAGGTAAAATAAATTAATCGCAAATCGAAGGTTCCAAGAAATAAAGAATAAAATAAAATAAAAGAGATAAAATAAAGAATAATACCAGCAAACACAAGTTACATATAATGTACACGTTAATTGTAATTTTTCACTCAACAATATAACTGTAATATAACGTATCATATTACAATTATATTGTTGAATGGAAAATTACAATTAACATGTACGTTACATGTAATTTGATGTTTGCTGGAATAGTGCTGATAGCGCGCTCCCCAAACGCAGCCTTTGTTGCACAAATTGTTTTAACATATTTTGCTAAATACATGAAAATTTTTGGAATCATTAATTACAATCTGAAGTAAAAAAAGTCAAAATAGCAAATTCAATATATGATGACTAAATTAAAAAAATTTTACTGTAAAGTTTGTTCTTTGTAGTAATACATTCTTGGTACATACTTAAAATTAAATTTTATCTCGTGACGGATAGGAGGGCATGACCGCCCCCCCCCTCCCCCCCGAGTTCTCCAAACAAAAAGTTAGAGTTTATTATATAACAAAATTTTTTATTATATAACAAAGTTTTTAAATATTTCGTATTATGTGAATATATATGGGACATTCCACGTCAACTGGATCACTTGCATGCTAAAAAATCAGCACAATGGATAAACGTTCAAGGCTCAAATTATTCATATGTGCATGTATTTTCGAAAGAAATAGTGTATTTTGAGAGATCCAATATGGCGCCGAGAAACGATGAACATCGCATGCAAATGTAACATTTTCTTGTTTAAACTACTGTATTGATCCCCAATTGGCTTGAAAATGATTACTTCTAGGTTTTTCGGAATTGCTAATTATGAATCTGCTGTTAAAATTTCGAAATTCAAAATAGTAGAATCGTATGGCGACTAGCGTACGAAACCTTGAGCCCTATACTTTTATGCCCATTTCTATCAACGTAGATTAACTTTAATCTTGGTTGAACTTACTCTTTGTTTTTTCTAATCTTTAGAATTAGAAAAAGACGAAGAGTAAGTTGAAGACCGAGATAAAAGTTAATCTACATCGGTGGAAATGGGTATTAGACCTTCAACTTCTTCCCAAGCTTTTTAATCTCAAGCATGAAGGGATAAACTATTTTAGGTTAGTCTTAGTGAATAAGTGAATAAAAAATATTTCATCATTAATTTTCAGCAGATGGTGATTGAGTTTTAAATGCATTCAAAAATCAATCACCACCTGCTGAAAACTAGTGATAAAATATTTTTTATTCTAAGAGTAACTTAAAATAATTTACCCTTTCACGCTCGGGATTAAAAAGCTTGGGAACTAAAAGAGGTTGAAGATCTAAGAATATAGGGCTCAAGGTTTCGTACGTTAGTCGCCATATTGGATCTATTATTTTGAATTTTGAAATTTTGACAGCAGGNTTGCTAATTATGAATCTGCTGTTAAAATTTCGAAATTCAAAATAGTAGAAATATGTATGGCGACTAGAATTTGAAATTTGAAATTTTGACAGCAGATTCGTAATCAGCAAACCTAGAAGTAATTTGCAAACCAATTGGGGATCAGTACAGTAGTTCACTAGCATTCCGTAAGAAGTTTCTTTATTGTATCAGAACTACCGGAATCATAGCCAGAATGGTATAGAGATACGGGATCAACAGAATGTCACGTCGATTGCTATGTCGATCCAGCTATTGTTGATGATTGAGAATTTGATAACTTTGAAGAAGAAAATTAATAATAATACTTATTTTTCAATATGACATATTCTTGTTTTATATACATAATCCAACTATAATGCCAGCAATTCTTTAAATAATTCCAATGTCATTCTAAAGTAATTGAAAAACTTCTCATGATCGGTCGTTTGCATTTCAAGGACTAAATTGTCACTTGCGCCTTGGAGACGCTTCATTCTTTGTGTAAACATTGACTGTATCCAAAATTTTTGTTTTCTTTTGTATATTTCTATTGCAATAAAACGTTATAAGTGAAATAAAATTTACTCTAAAATATCGGAATAGCACGCCAACTTGGCATTTCTTGCCTTTCGCAATAATTTTGAACATTAGTAATAACACTATTTCTTCATCCATCGTTGTAGATGGATACAAAAAAAGTTTCTGAATATTCGTTTCAATTTTTAAATTCAACCAACTCAGCTGAACATGCCATTCTGTTCCTTAAAAATTTTCTCTACCCGTCCCATGCAGCCGGAACGCAATGGAATTTTGGTAACAAAATATATCTCACTCTTATAATTCAGTATTTTTGAGTATACAAAGTAAGTTATTGGTAAGATAACTGCATTCACTATTCTAATTGCTAACATCTAGAAAAAACCAAATTAATCGGGACACGATGTATTTTTTCTTGTCAAATTGTTTGTGTTTTAGTAAATTATTAGAATTGCATCATATAGAATGTAGTAATTTATAGAATTCTAGTAATTTATTAAAATGCAAGCAATCCAACAGGTTATTTTCCAACTCTGCATAAATGTATCAAATAATTATATGTTACACAAACCAATGAAATGTGTAAACACATACAAAAATTGCAAAAAAAAGGGTGTTTCAAATATGGGTTATTATGCAGCAAAGGGTTCAATACTGAGCGACAATAAACGTATTTAATAATTCTATTATTAAAATACAATCAAGGTTGGATAGTATTGGATAATACCTAAATCCATGTACCTAGATGTATATTTTATATCTCTAAGCTTCTATTTGATTATGAGTATTACTGTCGTAAATGATATCATATAGATCTGCGTACGGATCATTCGGGGAGCACACTGTCAGCATTAATGCGTTATTAGGTATGTTCAGCAAAGAAAGTAGTTTTAAAACTGTTGTAAAATTCTTCAATATGACTGGTTTACATATGTTTATATATTTAGGAACCAAAGACAAGAATCAAACATATCAAAGAATTTTACAATAGTTGGAAGCTGTTTTGTCTGTTGAATGCAGCTATTAGCAAATATATTTTATATATATTTTGGGTATGCCATATTACCCTATTATTATAATAAAAATAATTTAAAAGTATCTGAGTACTTGTATCTATACATTTTAATTTGCGTATTTGTATCTAGATGCATTTTTCATTTTTTCACATCTATCGAAATACTTGTTTTCTACACTGGGGTTGGGAAAAACTTGTAACTTGTTTTTTGTAACAAGGTTATAGTTATTTTTTTCAGTAACTGTAACTTAATTTTTATATTTTTGGAAACTAGTAATAGTTTCCAATTTAATAGTTACTTTTAAAATTATTTATTTCAAACTTATTCGTCAATATATAGATTGACAAAAATTAAGTGCTCAATATGAACAATCTGTAATTATTTCTTGTAATTAGAATATATGTTTATCTTTAATAATCATCACACTCTGTATAAATATCTGTATTAAGAATTAAACCTTAGAATTTTAGATACTCTTTCATATGAGATATCTTAATATTAATCCTATAATTTTGATCCAAAAGTATGTATTACTTTATTATAAATATAACATATAATCACCGAATTTATTATTAATATAACATATAACCGAATGTTTAGTATACGTAAAACAATTCAATGCTAAAAATATTTAAAATTTTGGTATTTAAAGTAATGCAAATATAATAAGATAGTAATACAAAAAATTAACCGAAAAATTATTGAAAAGTAATGTGTACCGTTACTCTTTTTAAATAACTATAATTGTAACGTGTTATTTTTTCGATAACTTGTAATAATAATTAAAAGGGTAACAAAGTAAAATTTAAAAAAAATTTAAAAAATTTAAAAGAATTTTTTTTCAAAAGATTGATGTCTTAAAAATATGCTCCTGAAAGATTTTTATAAAATTCGCAATATTTTTCAAGTTATGCAAATATTAGGAAACGGACGCACAATGCTGAATGTGCAATATTGAAATTTTAAACGTATTTTTCTCAAAACTATTTTTTTTTCAACTGGTGTCTATAACTCGAACAATTTTCGACCGATCGGCCTGAGCTTTGGACAGTAGCTTCATAAAATTGAATAGTTTCAGTTTAGCGAGATTTTTTTTTTTAATTGTTAGTTTTCGAAGGACAAGATGTTTAAGAAGTTCAAAATGTAGTGAAATTAAAATTTTTTTAACCGCTGTCATTTAAAAAAAAAATATTTAAAAAAATCGCTACGCTTAACTGAAACTACACTTATATAGATTTGAAATTTTCAAAAAAATTTTCATTTCAGACAACTTGAGTTCTCTACGCTACCGATGGACCATGTTTTTTGAAATATGGTCCATAGAAGTTTATAATGCTATGCATCGTCATATATTTTGACATACAAAAATTCTTAAAATGTCTTCAAAGTATGTTCAACGATATACCAATTCATATTTTTTTTTAAATTTATAGTTACTTAACAAAAAATTGACGTAAAAAACATTTTTTTAAGGCCTTTACTCTGCTATACCTTTTTAATTACTTTTTGAAAAAAGAAAACTGTAACTCTGTAACTAGTTATTTTTACAAATTTTCGAATCTTGACATAACATTATCAAAACTTACTGCAGCATCCATGATGACAACAGTGGTTTTATTTTTCTGTTTTGAAATATCAATCCCAAGATGGTCTGCAAAATGGAAATAATGCAAACTGTCGATAGCTATTAATGCTAATGTCTTGTTGGTTTTGCAGACTGATTCTTTTAAACTGAAGTTAAATTGCCTCGGAGAATCTCGTGGGAATAATGATGGATGATAATCATTCCCAGCCAACCATCTTCTGCAATCACCTTTTAAAAAATCTCTTCTCACCATGTTTGCAGATCGCGAATCATTATCTTCGTTCAACAATGATGATTTATATTCTATACCTGCATGCAGCCTTAAAACATGTTCTTTTTTTGAAAAAGTTGCTTTAAAACGACATATATTTGTATTTATAGGTAAATATATGTATTACCTTTTTAATGTTGACTCTTGTAATTTTATTGACACATAATTTTTATTATAATTATATATCTGTTTTTCATGTTGTCTAATCGTAGCAGGAGTCATAAATATATCGGTCTCTTTGCAGACATCAAATTTTTTAGAAATAACTGTACAGATTTCTTTCTCTAATGGGTTCATCACCTTTGTTTTGCACAAGAGACATTTATTCATTGCCACGTTCGCACAACAACTATTATTGATCCATTTCTGAATTGATATGCTAGCAACTGATTCCTTTATTTGCTTGGTATAGATTCTGTTTTTCTTTAGATCAGCGCATTCTTGATTTCTAGAAAAGTGTCGAATCACTGCCGTACGTCGTTTTGCTTCTAGACGTGCGATTATATCCTTCACTAACATACTATCTGCACAGTTATAATATTGTAAGCCGATCTCTCTTATCTGAAAAGTAAGAACATTTCGATGCAAATCATACTATTATTTGCTATAAATATGTATTATGTAAGAGAATATTTATTGCATTTTCGTATATATATCAAATAATAAAACATTTAACTTGATATATGAAAATTATAATCACAGTATAAAAATTATTTTTAAAAAATTCATATTTTTATACGGTTTGTATAAAAAAAAATTTAAATCTTATAAATATTTAACTTAAAAATCATATTTAAAAAACACATAAATCGTAAATGGTCTTTTTTTTTATTAAGATTAGGAAATATTTATGAAATCGTACTAAAAAATCAGAAAAAAGATAATGTTACAAGATACAATAACGCACCAAATTGTAAATATAATTTTCCATATGAAGTGGATTTCGTGGTGTAAAGAGAAATAAAACTGGTCCTTCGCGGAGATAGGGCGCGAGAGTGAGCGCTTTAATTCCGGGAGGTTGCAACCAGAGAGATGGTTGATGAATAGAATTGCTGATCCAATTTAGGATGTTCTCGGAAGTCCACTCATTGCTTTCCGGATAACTCTAAGTATTTTTAAACCTGGTATATAATGTATGATAGAGAGTAAAGAGATTTGCGTGCTATGCACTTACTAAAGATTCATTCCACATAAGCAAGCTTGCTGATGGAAACTTGTGGACTCCGTAATGCAATTTGCTGCATAATGCACTAGTCACTATAGCAAATACTAATTCTCTATTAGGATCTCTTTCTAACGATCGTATCGCGGCCTTATAAAATTCTCTATATCCAGGAGTTTTATCCAATCGTGTAAAATTAAAATATCCAACAACCACTGCCTGCAAGTTATTAGAGTAATATTAATTTATTATTAATATATTCAGATAATTATTAAAATAAGAGATTATGAATAAGCGATCCGCTCAAGGAAAATCCACCCACTAGGTTCATTGCATCTTAATTACTAAAATAAGCGTATAATTAAATTTTTCATAATTCATCTTATGCGGAAATTAAAATAAAAAAAAACACGAAAGTGAAAAATGTCGTGTTTAAATAAATATTTTAAGTTGATAATTAAGGCAGTTCTTCGTGCCTAATAATATTTCTTGTTTCTCTTTAATTTATACAATTTCTAGTTCAAGCTAATTGTGTACCACCGATAATTTATCGATCTTGAAATACAATCCTAAGTCAAAGCTGGAGTAGTAATATCACAATTCAATTGATAAGTTATTTAGTAATATTAATGCTCAAAGCATCTTAAGATCTTAATAATTTAATGCTAATAAGCATCTTATATAAAACCTATAAATAATTCTATATTTAAAAAAGTTTCACTTTGAATGTCGTTAACACTAAAGATCTCTGAAAATAAAATTAAAATGTTTATGAAATTTATTTATTCCCTTTCTCAAATCAGAAAAAAATTCTTGTTAATTGATTAAAAGCTGAAAAATAAACTTATTTTTTTAAATACTTACATCATAGGCAACCAACAATTCCATTAATTGTTCTTTATGTGTTATTCTAATAATAGGATTCATAAATGCATCCAGAAAACGAATCATATATGGTGCCGTACGAATTCCTCTATAATTAATACCAGAATCTCTGGATGGATACAACATTAACACTGGATAACCATGGATTTTATTATACTGGGCTCTGCACTCTGAATCAGGATGCCAACAGTTAATGGCTGCAAAAAATATCTAAGAACACACAATGCTCAAACTTATAAACATATAAGGAGAAACATACTATACTGAATCACAATTTTGTACCTGTGGATGATAAAACCGAGCAACGCTTTCAAATTCGTGCCGAAGAGCCTGACTTTCTGCATCCCAGGGAGCGTAATACATAATAAAGCTAAAATCTGCTTGCGTTAGTCTCTCAATCATTGCATCTAGATGACCTTTATAGAAGTCCAGTATCACCGAGTTTTGATCAAAAAAAGGTTTCGCTATGGGAGGCTTGGAAAGTTTGGGGGGTCTGCAAAATCCACGGTATCAGCATGTATATGTATATTGATAATTGAGGATAAAATCTATAGTTGTTATAATCGCGTGTGTGCGTGTACGTAAAAAGAGGGATTGCCCAAATTGAAACACTAAATGGCCAATTTAATATAAAATATTTTCGTTGTAGTTTATATATATAAAAGAAGTAACTTTTTCCTCTGGCAAAATTGCGTTCAAACAGTACTTTTTAAATGAGAGCAATTTTAATTTAACGAATGAATGCTTCACATTACGCATAGATTAGGAGCGGTGAATACACGACGCTGGCATATAAGCATGTATGTTATTATTTTACTATTTTGTTAAAGATTTTGTTAAAGATTTTGTAAAAACTACATATATAACATACATAATATATAAATATCATTATTTTGAATACAACTGATTTAAGAAGAGATGTGTTCTAATTGATATCACTGAAAAAACGATTGAAAATAAAATAAGTAGACAACTTGTGAATAATTATGATATTTAGAATATGTGTGCACCGCTCTTGATCCATGTGCCACGTGGAGCGCTCATTCGTGAACTTAAAATTGCTAAAAAATACTATTTGAATGCAATTTTATCAGAGGAAAAAGTTGCTTCTTTTGGCACATACAATCACGCTGTGCAATCCGTATTCGTGAATTCTGAAAACTCTGTATATACATTCCAGAATGACCGCCAAATGTTTCGTGCGCAGATAGAGCGGACTAAACTGAATCGAAAAGTCCTTTAACATTTTGCTATTGTCACAATAATTAACAAGATATTAATTACCAAAAATCGCCAAATATTGGTATTCAATAATTTTTTACTAAGTACTATCAACTTGACAGAAAAACAGTAACAGATAAAAATTTTTTTTTTAATTAGCGCACTGTTTTTCTAGATTCTAGGATCCGTCTAGGTCACACCGGTGTGAAGCTGGCGCCCAACTTTATCAAAAATAAAAATGGATACTGTAGCGCGTTTGTACTTCATTTGTATCTGTTTGTACCGATCATTATTTCATTTGTACCTCAAACAGTTAAAAAAATAAGTGAAAAATAAAAAATGGCTAGCGCGCAACTTTAAGATTTTTTAATTTCATTTATGCCATTCGAAAGAGAATCGTTTGTACTTCTTTTATTTTCGTTTGTACCTTAGAGGACTCGGAGATACAGCACTTTTCAATTTTTGCGCAACCCTTATAATAGGAAATTAATAATTTTAAAAGATATCAAGATGTGATTAACGGCATTCAAAAGAGAATCGATTGTATCTCAAAGGAGATACAGCGTTTTTCAAAATTTCAAAGAGGGTAGTTGACATAGGAGGGTAAGTTCGGTATACAAACAAAAATGAAGGAGATACGATGATGATTATCTATTGAATACCGTTGATCGCATTTCAATATCTTTTAAAATGGTCGACTTACTCTCCTGGCGCATTTCCGAAATTTTTAAAAACACTATCTCCGACTTCTATCGGGTCATTCTCAATATAAGTATAATTTATAAAAATTCAATAGAGCAGATTATAAAATTCAACGGTGTAGATTATAAAAATAACATTGATCAATACAAGATAATACTCGTACATTGTATTATATAATCAATCCATACTTTGAAATAATGGAGATAGTCATCTTACCGTCTATTATCATGTCAGTCCGAATTTCCATATCGTAAATGGTCAATATGTAAAACATGGTCAAAAGTCAAGAACGCTTTCCGTTTGATATTACAAAGATCACAAAACACAATTTAATTAAAAAATGTTTGTGATTCATTCTACACAATTACGTCAAAATATTTTTTAACAAAAATTATTCTTTTTTACATTAAATTTCCAAATTTTTTGTCACTGTTCATCCATCAAAAGGTCTTGCAACTAAAACTTAGAATCGAAATTCTCTATGTATTTGAGACGTTATGATAATTTTTTTAACTGTTGATTCTTAATATACTACTATAATAATAATAATACTATATATTATATAATACTATATATATGTATATACTATATAATACTATATATTATATAAATAATAATACTATAAATAGGTCTGTTGCATGAAATCCCTAAATATTTTTGCATTTAAAATAAGATAGATACATATTTTACTTTAAAAAGAGAGAAAGCGAAGATGTCGAGTGCCAAAAGTGCAAGCAACAGATCTAATATAATATAATACACTATAATACACAAAAATAATACCGAAAAAATAAGTAAAGAAATGGATAAAAATATCTAAAATAAAAAATAAGTTTAAAAACAAAAAGAAAAGTAAAAATAAGATCA
>JAANIC010001144.1:313391-328335 GCA_017607545.1 Acromyrmex charruanus | reverse complement strand
CACGAGAGCTTCTGCTTTTGGAACGCTTACGATTTTTATTTGCCTTGTCCCTCGTCTGAGATCTGCTGCATCACTTGACCTCAGCCGCGAGGATGGCAATATCAGCGGCCAGACGGTCGATCCTAGCTTCTAAATCGGACGGATTAGACTCTGACGACGATGTGGCGGCACACTGCGCAGAATCACCCATGGTCTCAACTATTTTATCCGCCATTTTGGCTAGCTTATCCAGATCCGTGCTTTCGGTAGTCGCAAGAATGCTTCTAATGTGCGGTGATAAGTGTTCAAAAAACACAGTTTTTATTATGGTGTCGTCACATTGTTTGTCAGAGTTCAAGTTACGAAGTCGACTGAGGATCTGCGACGGTTTCCCTGACGTAAGCACTTGGCCTTTTATTAGTTGTCGCAGTTGACTTTCTGCTGACGCTGAAAAATTTTCAATAATATGCTGTTTTAATTTGGTGTATTTGCTCTCATCGGGCTCCGCGATGAGATCTCTGCAGCACGCGATGGCTTCCGCGTCCAGAGACATAATCACGTGATGTGCCTTAGTCTTTTGCTCTGTGATTCGAGCGGTCTCTAAGGTGACCTCGACTTGAATGAACCATATCACCGGATCTTTAATTAAGAACGGCGGAATTTTCGGAACCCTATATGAATCCATGCGCGCGACATTGCCGATCGCATTGCCCTGCATCTGCCGAAGCATCGCTTGCAGCTGCATCACTTGCTCCTGCAATTCCTCGTTGGTGGGAGGAGCCATGACTATACGTCTATCGTGACGAAGCTCGCGAACAATCAATACTTCCTAACAGCCTTAAAAATTAACCGCTTACGCGCGCGCTATAAAAAATTTCGATCGCTCAATGTTAATCTATCAATAATGGAGAAATTGTTAATTGACGTTCGTGCAATTGACCTCGTGAAGAAAAACGCGGAGGGTCTACTTTCCTGTTTTGCCGGATTACGCGCGCTTAAAAACTAACGCACTGCGCACACAACTTGCCCGACTACAATGGTGGCGAAGTCGTCCTTCATAGGTCACAATGACGGCGATGTTGTCCTTCACAGGTCACAATGGCGGCGACGGCGATGGCGTCCTGAACGCCGGCTTCTGGGCTGGCCCGTGCGATTCCCACGGCGGCGGGACGCTGTGCGCCTATCGTTGGATATGTCCCTGCGGTGCTTCCGACGGCGAGAATTTTCCGCCGGTCCCGGCCTCAGCGATGGGGCCTTGCGACCGGTCACGATATCGGTGATGGGCCTCCTGCTGCTTACGACGTCGGCGATGGGCCTCCTTGTCGGCCACGGCATCGGCGATGAGCCTCCTTGTCGGCTACGACGTCGGCGACGAGCTTCCTTATCGGCTACGACGTCAATGTGCACTTCTGCTCGGTTCGAAACCAAGTTCGTTTCGATGTTGCTCGAACGACAGTTACCGGTCAATCGCTTTTTCCTCTCAATTACGTCGTCCTCTCGATCACGTCGGCCTCTCGATCACGTCGGCCTCTCGATCATGTCGACCTTTCGATCACGTCGGGGTCACCAATGTGGGAATAAGTGACTCAATTGATAAGTCAAATTCTCTAAACAAGCCCACGCTTGTCGTGTGATGTGATGTAAGAAATAATGATCGAGACTTTTCTTGTAACTGGTAACTAATAATCTTTATTACACGAGCACAAATTAATATGACTGTACAGGATGAATGCCTTAATCGATCTGTTGTTATTAATTTTCTTTTTTTTATTTAGACGCTACTGGACAACTCGCTACCTACAAAATCCTTAAGCTTTCTGCACTCGCTGCGCTAATGAGGTATTGAGAATTCCCCACAGATTAAAGCGAACAATCTTTGTATTTTTTGCAAAATGGAAAAAAACGAGTTTCGTGCAGTGATCAAACATTTACATATGAAAGGTTTAACGCCGAAAGAAATCAAAACCGAGTTGGATAATGTTCATAGCATGCACCAGTGTTTGCAACTGTATACAATTGGGTGAATGAATTTAAACGTGGTCGTACATCCACATGTGATGCACCCTCGTTCGGGATGTCCAATTGAGGCTGCTACGTCAGAAATCATCGATAAAGTTCACGATATTGTTTTGACTGATCGACGAATGAAAGTGCGCGAGCTTGTTAAGGTCACAGGCATATCACATGGCACAGTAATTTCAATTTTGCACGAACAATTGGGTATAAAAAAGCTATCGGCAAGATGGGTGCTGCGTTTGCTCATTGTGGATGCTACCATAAGCGCGACCGTGTGACGATTTCAAAACAATGTTTGGAGATGTTCCAATGTAATCCAGATGAATTTCTGCGTCGATTCATTACTGTGGTCGAAATATGGATCCATTATTTCACATCCGAGACGAAGGAACAGTCAAAACAATGGACTTCACCGAGTGAACGAGCTCCGAAGAAGGCGAAGATTGTGAAGTCGGCCGGAAAGGTGATGGCTACAATTTTTTGCGATGAACGCGGTACAATTCATATCGATTACCTTCCGTCGAAGCAAACGATCAATGGCGATTACGACGCAGCCTTATTGGACCGTTTCAATAACATTTTAAAGAAAAAAACGTCTCCATTTAGCGAAGAAGAAAGTGCTCTTCCATCAAGACAATGCACGGGTTCACACGTGCCCGGTACCGATGGCCAAATTCAACGAATTCCGCTACGAATTGCTTCCCCATCCAGCATATTCGCTAGATTTAGCTCTCTGCGACTATTTCCTGTTTCCAAACTTGAAGAAATGGTTCGGAGAAAAGAGATTCACAACCAAAGAGCAGCTTATCGCCGAAACAGAGGCTTATTTTGAAGGATTGGACAATATTATTCGGACGGCTTGAAAAAGTTGGCGAATCGTTATATTGAACTGAAAGGAGACTATGTTGAGAAATAAAAATGAATCGATCAAAAAAATGTGTTTTACTATGTATTTCTAAAAACTTATTTACTTGCCCTCGTAGATGGAAAACAAAAGAAATTTAAAAGAAACATAGAAATAGATGGTTATTACGAACCTCAATCGCAAGAACCAGATGTCCTTTGAAATATTTGAAGAAAGAAAACAAAGGCATATGGAAGAATTATTCGAAAATGCCAGAAACTGGAAATAAAATGAACGCAAAACCAGAGAGCAAAGTGATAGCGAATTATGATTGTCACTGAGAAAAATAATGTTGACAGCATCAAATTTCGGAGCAGTATGAGACCAACAACGTCTTGTGCAGCAACCATAAAAAAATATCTTGTTTCCTCCATCCATCGACCGCAGCCATGAAATATGGTCGCGATATGGAGGAAATGGCAAAACAGAAATTATCTGAAATTAAAGAAAGATATAAAACCATGCGGATTGTTTATTGATTCTAACAATCTAACAAGTGATTGGGTGCTTCTCCTGATGAGTTTCTTGAGGAAGATGATCTAATGGAGATCATCAATGTCCTCTTTCTAAAAATTTAACAGCGGAGGAAGCTATTCATACATTGCCTCGACGAAAGGTATTTTTAATAAAAAATCCAAATGCAATGAACCGAAATCACCGGTTCTTCTATCAAATACAAGGTCAATTAAATATAACATAGCACGATTATAGCATTTTCGCTGTATGGACGAAAAGCATGAAAATAGTGCATGTTTATAGAGACAATGACTTTTGGCAAAATAAAATGTTGCCTTTTTTAACACGTTTTTATTTTGACTGCATGCTTCCTGAAATTTTGGACAATCGGTATATTAGACATATGCCTATCAGAGAACCAAAATATATAATACAAGTGAAAGAGAAGTTATCCAAAAGTATAAATACTTGTATCACAAAGCGACAACATATAACAATAAAATCAGTCGATGGAGAAGAAAACAAAATGAAAAATAAAAAATGATTGAAATGTAATAATATTTTAACCGAAAAAAGTACTTACTGTTTCTATTGCTGTGATAGAGCCAGATGATTATATTATTGTCAGTCAACTAATCATACGACAGCAGATGAAATGGCAAATCGCAGAAGAGTTCTAGACGATCGTCAGGTACTTCTTTTTTCTATGAAAGAAAATGTTTAAATATAGTAAATTAAATGACGATTCAGTGGATATTTTTTACACATTGTGGCAAAAACATCTTGTTTCGCAACACAAAGCGTACATTATTTAGAATATCCAGAATTATAGCCAGAATTATAGCCAGTGATCGAAAAAGTATCCAAATAATTGGAGGAAATTGTACTGATCACTGCCGCTGCATATTTTTTGACGAAAAAAAACTGTACGTATATGATAGCATACCTGGCTGTATATACGATAAAATGGCGTCGAAAGAAAGACAATATATTAGAATTCGTTTTCTGCAAGTAATATCTACCGACACATGGTTTGAAAAAGTTCAAATCACAAGTTCACGCAACCGGATGGTATATCTTGTGGAATATATACTGCGGCTTTTTAACGGATATAGCTTTGGGTAAAAATCTTTGCAAAGAGAAATATTCCAAAAACGTTGAATTAATGAGATATCACTTTGTTTCTATCATAGCAAGCAATACACTCTTGCCTTTTCCTAGAGAATAAATATTCTTTGAATGTTATATTATAAGTGTAGTAAAAAGAATTTCATTATTTTTCCAATAGATGGCTTTAGTAATCTGTATCTCGCAACGCGAGAAAACGGCGTTATACAAGTCAATCAGCTGTAACTAGTATGACCCGCGTTCACAGTATCATTGCCGCGAAACAATATTGTCAATTCAGTGTAGTGTAGTAGTGTTCTACACATACACATATGTGTGTGTGTGTGCGCGCGCGTGTGTGTGTGTGTGTGTGTGTGTGCGCGTGTATGTGTGTGTGTGTGTGTGTATGTGTATGTATTTATACAGTGTTTTATGTTCACAAAATAGAAAAAATATAGTAGCAGAAAATTATTTGCCTTTGGTAAGAGAAGGTTATGGGTTCTTTCTAACAAGTGACTTACACAGTGATTATCTCATCCTTGTACATCGGCGAACAACAAGACTGTAATGATGCACCGTGTCATACCGTCTCACACTGTGATTCTTGTTGGAAGGCATCTCATAAAGCCAGAATGGGAAAGGTTAGTATCTTTATGCCATTCGTGAAAATATCACTTTTATTTATCATACAAATGATATGATTAAATGTTATAACAATAAATTGTGCTTTGCCTAATTATGATCCAATGTCAGAGGCGTTCATCGCCTGGGCTGACTTTTTAATTTATTGCCAGAAGCGTCAATTGAGCTGGCTAGCAATAACAAAATGCTACAGCCGTAAATCGTGTTTTGACTAGTTATAGATAAATGTCATCGTGGACTGATTATTTTTAATTTACTGACAGAGGCATTTTGATTATCAAATTTGGTGAAATACGATTGCGGAACAAATTTGTAGAATTTTGCGTTTACAATTAAAAAAATGTGAATAGATGCATTGTCATGATGGAATCAAAAGCTGATTGCTTGATATGACCGAAACAAAGAAACTAATGAAGAAAAAAAAACTGAATATCAGTAAATAGCTTCTTTGAAATCTTACAATTTTTGTTTGAAGCGTTTCTTCCAAAAACGTTATATAAAGACCTTATAGCACAAGGATGGCCGTAATTGAGTCGTAGAACATGATCATAGTCATAGATCAACACATTATATTTTGGTGTACTATGTATGCCGATACAAGTACAATTTACATTCCTTCACGATTAGTTATAGTCACCTTTATGTTCAGCTCATAAATCCGGGGTCTTTTTTGACACATTATATAACATATATATGTGCTGTACATATATATAACACATTACACAGTCAATAGTCATATGCATAATTTTCATACGACGCTGTACGTTTATGAAATGTATATAAGTATATTATATTCAAAAAAAATGTTTTAGTAAATGTATACACTTATAAGTCATACGTATACTTATAGATATACGTTGACTAACAGTAAGTTACAATAAGTATATTTTTACTAAATGAACACTTTGTGACATAGATATATCTTCAGATGCAACCATGTATTTGAAATACATGTATACACGTGTAATGTAATAGCACTTTTTTCTTTGTTCTCAATGTCATTTTAACTAAGATGTATTATATATTGGCAGTACATAAATACATTGCATATACTTGTGTAGCTATTCCATCTCTTTTTATTATGTTTAATGAGCCTTTTACAATAATAAGCCATAAATCAATCATAAATCAGAAGTCAGACGCTAAAAATTGACGACTGTGATTTGTCAATTTTTAGCTTCTGACTTCTGATTTGTAACTAATGGCTTATTGTAGAAGGCCCATAATAAAAAAAGATAGAAGTCACTCATTAACTTTTCATGCAGATATAATATAGACACATTAGTTGAATATTAGAATATTAGAATTATATTTTATGAGCATTATGATGTACATACATTATAAAACATAAAATATATTTCTAATTCATATTCACAAACGTGCGTATCTACTTCATTTCTTTTTGTTACGTGTAACAAAAAAGTGTATTGATATCCTCTTTTTTCTACGTTTATAAATAATAATAAAAAGAGATATGTTTTTTATGGTCAAATGTACAGATATTAGTGATATATACTTTTATATTTTCAATATCAGAATTTGCATATAATTAACAGTAATGTTAGTATAATAACTGACAATAATTTACATATAACTAACACAAATAAATCAAAGCTAACGAGAATCAAACGCAGATGATCAGACTTAACATCTTAAAAAAAATAATTAAATTATGAATCCTCTGATAAATATCTTCTTTACTTTGTAGATTTCAACTCACTTTGAAGTCCTCTTCAGCAATATAGATATATTATTAAAAGCTTACAAATACAAAAAGATTGTCACTCATAAATTGCCAGAGATGAAGTGATGTAAAATTTTAGTAGATAGAGAGCGTGCCAAGAAGTTTTGATATATAATTGATCACAAAATTACAAATCTATGTACTAAAATTTTATATCATTTCATCTTTGGCAATTTGTGAGTTACACAATCTTTGGATATGTGAGTTTTTCATTATATATCTATATTGCTTCATTAGCCTTGATTTATGTTAGTTATATGTATATCTTATTTAAAATCCCCTATCTCATAATTGTTTTTCTCAATGTTAGAATATTGCATATGTGTGTTATGATGTGTGAATATCTACACAAATTAGAGTTAGAAGTAATTTATACTGAGTAATTTATACTATTCATGCAGATATTCCTTATACTTATTTATACAAAATATTACAATTAAATTTTATGTGTATATATATATATATATACACACATACACATTATATTATATATATATATACATACAATTTTAATATTGTATATTTAAACATAGGAAATGCATAAATAGCTTAGCATTGGTAACTTCTATCTGCAACGTGTGTATTAGATGTACAACTTTGTTTCTGCCGTTTTTTTTCGAAATTCGAGGCTTTATTGTAAAAAACTGGTTATACATTTATGATTCAAAGTATTGTCCATCGCTGGCCACTACTTTCTTCTATCTTTCGGGCAGCGTACGAATCCAGCGTCGAAAAAACTGATCATCTTTTGAGGCGATCCACGAATCGATTCAATTTTTTACTTCTTCATAAGACCGGAAGTGCTGGTCAGCCAGGCCGTGTGCCATTGATCAAAACAAGTGATAGTCAGAGGGAGCAACGTATGGAGAATACGGCGGGTGGGGTAGAACTTCCCCTTTCAATGTTTCCAAGTATGTCTTGACCACTTTCGCAACATGGGGTCGAGCATTGTCATGCTGCAAAATCACTTTATCGTATCTCTCATTGTATTGCGGTCATTTGTCTTTCAATGCTCGACTCAAACGCATCAATTGCGTTCGATACTGATCACCTGTGATTGTTTCAGTTGGTTTAACAGCTCATAATACACTACGCCGAGCTGGTCCCACCAAATACAGAGCATGACCTTGGAACCGTGAATATTCGGTTTGGCCGTCGACGTGGAAGCATGGCCAGGAACTCCCCATGATTTTCTACGCTTGGGGTTATCGTAATGAACCCATTTTTCGTCCCCAGTCACAATGCGATGTAGAAATCCCTTCCGTCTTTGCCTTTCAAGCAGCTGTTCACAAGCAAACAAACGCCGTTCAACATCTCTCGGCTTCAACTCGTACGGCACTCAATTTCCTTGCTTCTGAATCATTCCCATGACTTTGAGGCATTTTGAAATGGCTTGTTGAGTCACTCCCAATGATCGTGCCAATTCTTCTTGATTTTGACACGAGTCTTGATCAAGTAAGCCTCCAATTCTGCATCTTCGAAAACCTTCTCTCTTCCACCGCTATGCCAGTCTTCGACGTCAAAATCACCGTTCTTGAAGCGTTGAAACCACTCACGATACGTTCTTTCACTAATAGCGGCCTCACCATAAGTATTTGAGAGCATTCGATGAGCCTCAGCCGCAGATTTCTTCATATTGAAGCAAAAAATTAAAACCTCCCGCAAATGACGAGAATTTGGCTCGTAAACTGACATTTTCAATCGAGAATAACTTTATGATGCAGACAAATCGACTAATGTTTCTATGGGGTTATGTTGACAGATGCCCAAGTTTATTGTATGACGTCTATGATCTATTTATTTCGACCACCACTTACCGCTAAAGCCATCTATAGAAAAACGGTGGAAGCAAAGTTGTACACCTAATATATTCACACATTATACTATACATATATGTATACATATATGTGTAGTATATTGTGTGAATATACACACGTGCAATATTCTAACATTGAGAAAAAAAAAACAATTATTATATAGGGGATTTTAAATAAAATATACATATATTGTAGTATACATATATGTACAGGCAATATTGTATATATTGTACCTATATATGTTAAAATATATAGATATTAGTAGTGTGAACTTAAATATAATATACATATAAGCAATATTATACAATATTGCCTATATGTGTATTATATTTAAATTCACACCACTAATATCTATATATTAACATGATTAACTTCTACATCTTTTTATCTATATATTTTAACATGATTAACTTCTACATCTTTTTATTAAACGCAGCAAAAAATGGAATAGCTACGTATATTATATGTGTAATATATTTATGTATAGCTAATACATGTTACATCCCTAAAATGACATTGTACGACAGGAAAAATGCTATTAGGGCTATGTGTCAATGTACACTGTCAATACTGAAAATCTATAGTTATGTATATTATATATTTTCAGTACTCGCAGTCTATAGCGGTTAATAGTCACTTTTTCCTATGACCAATATCATTTTAGGTCAAGATGCAATATGTATTATTGTCAATATATGGACACGTATTGCATATATATGTATCCATTTTTATGCAATATTAAAATTTTATATTATAATATATAATGTGTATAATGATATAAAATTTAATTCGTTGTATATAAAAAGATATTCATGAATACGAATTACATTTTATGTGTATTATAATGTATGTGTACACACACAATGATACAAAAAATATTATTCTATTATTGACATATTAGTGAAGACATACAAACATGTTAGTGAATTAATGACATATGCATTATTAAAATTATATTTTGGGTACATTATTATGTATATGTACATTATAATATAAAATATAATTATAATTTATATTTATTAACAATGTTTTTTTATATGTTACAACAATGTTAGAATTATTAAAGTATTATGTACATACAATTTTCTATATTGGATATATAAGTCGACATGTTAGTAATGTAAGTACTATAAGTATCTATCTCTTTTTATTAGACAGAGCAAAAAGAGTTACATTTTGTATGTGCAATGTCGTATTCATTTGATAATATATTATCCTTTATAATATATTATTGATAATATATTATCCTAATCTAAAATGGCATTGGACGTAAGAAAAAAGTACTACTACAGCTTCGATATAATTATTAATTAAAAATCTGTACTTTGTATATTACAGACTTTTAGTACTGATAATATATATTGGAACACGGCTTACATTGCATGTGTACATAATACAATTGTATTTCTAAGACTCGATTCTATAAATATAAGATTAACTTCAATTCCGGTTTATTTTTTTCTCAATTCTAAAATTGGAGAATTTTCCAAAATAAAATATGTTAGTGAGAGGATCAATGTATCCCCGTTGCGCTATGTGGAGCGCTATTTTCTCTTTGTCCGAGATCTGTGTCTCCTGTCTTGTGGCTTGTCGGCGATCTGTGTCGCTTGTCCTGTGGCCACGCCCGATGTGAATCGGCTTCGCGTAATGAAATGAGTTTACTTGTGAGAAAATACTTTAATGTATCCTAGCTTACAATTCGTATAATATCGAAAAACCGACTTGCACACCGGTCACGTACGTGAACACGAGAGAATTGTCGTACACACCACTTCTTGAAGAAGGACTGTTCGAAAAACGTGGTGATCACGCAGGCAGCATAGTCGCGCGCATGCCCTCTCCTTCGGTGGGCCCCATCAGCTACGCGATGGCGTCAACACGCCGCGATCACGCAGCGCAGACAACGGGCTGGTAACAAGTCACGCACACAAGCTATGACAAGCGCTAACATACCGCCGCCCTTGAAAGAATCGCCTTTCAATAACTACAAACTAATTCTTAGCCTTCAATTGGAAGCAGACAGATACGAGTAATCGGTCGCTTGTAACTGCCCTTAGCAGTACGCACCGTTACAACGCGCGCTACGGTATCCTTGCCTGGATGTATGTCTTGAATTCTACCCAGAAGCCATGATAGTGGAGGAGTGTTATCTTCTTTGATGATAACCATTTGGCCAATATATACAGATGGTTCGTTTATCTGCCACTTATTACGTTCCTGGCATTGATGAAGGTACTCGCGATTCCATCGTTTCCAAAAATGTCGTCGCAATAGCTGTACGTGCTGCCATCGGGAGAGACGATTTACCGGTACCTCGTCCAGGGATGGTTCTGGATACGCTGTGAGAGGTGTACCCACTAAAAAGTGCCCGGAAGTTATAGATATGAAATCATTAGGGTCGTCGGAAAAAGGTGTGAGAGGACGCGAATTCAATATCGCTTCAATCTGGATGAGCAATGTTTCCAGCTCCTCGCGTTTCAAACTGGAGTTCTTTGTAATGCGAACCAAATGCCGTTTGGTCGCCTTCACGGCGGCTTCCCATAAATTCCCATGGTGGAGAGACCGTGGTGGAATATAGTTTCACTCCTGTAATTCGGGTTTGATCCAGGATATGTTGCTGAGTTGACTCGTTGCACAGCAGATCCCTTAACTCACTCAATTCGCATTCGGCGCCGACGAAGTTTAGTCCATTGTCAGAAAAGATGTCTGAAGGGAGACCTCTTCTTGCCACGAACCGCCTGAAGACGTTTAGAAATGCTTCTGACGACAAGTTAGCCAACTCGATATGGATCGCCTTGGTGGCCAAACAAATAAAAATTGCAATGTAACATTTTATTAGCTTAGTGGATCTCCTAGCACCTTCCTTGTAATAGAGAGGGCCGGCATAGTCCACTCCACATTGATCGAATATCTTCGAAGGTATTTTAATCCGCGGTTCCGGCAAGTTTCCCATGATAGCGGAAGCGAGTTTCGGTGAACTCTTGAAACAGACGATACATTTTCTTAGGATCTGTCGAATGATGTTACGCGCCGAAGTGAGCCAGTAACGCTCACGCACCGCGGCCAGAGTAGCTTGTGGTCCGGCATGAAAGTGCCTTTCATGCTCGTACATCACAATTAACCGGGAAAATGGATGATTTCCAGGCAATAGCATGGGATGCTTGGAGGCATAAGGAAGGGAGGATTCTCTCAAGCGACCGCCGACACGTAGGATGCCGGAATCGTCAAGAAATGGATTTAATTTTAAGATAGTACTGTTCGTAGGAACAGCCTTGTGCCAAGCGCCTTCACTTCACTTGGAAAGTGCCTCGTTTGTATCATTTTGATTAGACGACAAATTGCCTGTTGCTGCTCCTTGAGAGATATAGGCGGAATATCATTCTGCAAGGATGAGCTCTCCTGAGAACGGTCGGATGAATCCCTTGAACCCTTGGAACTCTTTATAAAACGAGTCATGTACGCGAAGACTCGAATGAGCTTGTTAAAGCTTGAATACCGAAGGAATATGTCAGGTTCTTGCGCACCAGCCACGTCCCTAGGTAGAGCCCTTTGAGGCCAGCCTTCTCTGTCACGTCCCAGCCAGGCGGGCCCCGACCACCAGATTTCCAATTGCGCCAGGAAACCCGGCATGACGCCCCGGGACAGCGGGTCCGCGGGATTGTCCTGACTCGGAACGTGATTCCATTGTTGAATCGAGGTTAGTTCCTGTATCTTACCAATGTGATTTGCCACAAAGGTTGACCAGGCTCGACTGCACGATTGCAACCATGATAATACAATTGTAGAATCTGTCCATAAATAAATGCATGCTATGGACAGGTGAGACATTTTGATATCTTGTTGATGAGACGAGCCAGCAGTAATGCACCACATAACTCGAGGCGCGGAAGCGACAGACTCTTCAACGGTGCCACCCTGGACTTGGAGCAAAATAGATGTGTGCGATAGGCACCGTTGATTGAAGTGGAGCGTAAATAAATGCATGCTCCGTATGCAATTTCGCTAGCGTCTGAGAATCCATGCAGCTCCAAACTGGTATATTCTTCTGTGGTGGTGACAAGACGAGGAATGCGTATGCCAAGCAGCTCCTGTATCTCGTAGCGCCTCCATTTGGTATGTAATTCTAAGGGAATCGATTCATCCCAATCAAGCTTGAATCGCCAGAGGTCCTGCATGATGGCGAGTAATATGACTGGACCTAGTAGCCCCAGTGGGTCAAAAATGAGCGATATGCGTGATAAAATGCTACGTTTGGTAGGCGTCTCCAGAGGAGGCAGATTATTGATGGACGAATACTTGAATACATCATCTTGGCAATCCCATGTAATGCCTAACGCCTTCTTCTCGGAGTTCTTGTCTGAGGCTAAGGTGAATTCTCTTGGCTCGCTGGAATTTTGATCCTGGAGGGCAAGAGCATTGGATGCCCATTTTCTGAGCTCGAATTTCCTGTCCTGCAGCAATGTCGTGATCTCCTTCTTGATGGCGAGAGCTTCATCTATTGAGTCGGCCCCCGTGACGAGATCATCCACGTAGAAATCTCTCAATACTATTTGTGACGCCCTCGGATAGCACTCCGCCAACTTTCTCAGGGCTCTAATAGCCAAGAATGATGCAGATGACGTACCATAAGTGACAGTGAGTAATTCGAAAGTCTTGATGGGCTCATCTGGTGACTCTCGCCAGAAAATACGCTGCAATGGTGTCTGAGTTGAATCGACCAGACCCTGCCGATACATCTTGGCTATATCGGCTGTGAGAGCGATTTTAAATGTTCGGAATCTGGCCAAAATGGAGAAGAGATCCTTTTGTGTGGGCCCCACTCTCAATGCGTCATTTAAAGATAGTCCGGTCGTGGTCTTGCATGAGCCATCAAATACCACCCGGAACTTGGTAATGGAACTCGTTTCATTTTATACCGCATGATGTGGAAGATAGAAAGCTGGAGAGCCTTGGCTTAGCATCGCGCTACTGGTCACCTCCTTCATGTGATTTAAGAGTCTGTATTCATCCATGAACCTCTTGTATTTATCGTACATGCGGGGTTGAGCGAAGAGCCGCTTCTCCAACGATTTGAAACGCCTTAGAGCGATGTCCTTGGATTCTCCCAATTTATCCAGCTTGTCTTGCCTTGTTGGCAACTTAACGCTAAAACGTCCTTCTAAATTTCGCTTTACGCCTTGCAGGAATGCCTCTTCACAGGCCTTTTCCTCGAGAGAAAATGGTTTAGGAATGGTTTCATGTTCCACCTCCCAAAATCGATTTAATGTAAGCCTCAAGTCATCGAATGAGGTTAATTGAAAATTAACAGAAGAAGCCGATCCGGTTATGTCACTTGGTGTGACGCCGGAAATGATCCATCCAAAGTGTGTCTTTTGCAAAGTTGGCTGATTTTTTGCTTGTTTGATCTGACCCGCACAAATGAGCCTCCAGATGGACTCGGCCCCGATTAACATATCAATGTTTGCCGGTACGTTAAAATTAGGATCAGCGAGCTTTATATGTTTTGGAATTGACACACTTTGCATGGGTATGAAGTGCCGTGGCAACTGCTGCGTTATTTTTGGAAGCACCACGCAGTCCATTTTTTCGGAAAACTTATTGAAACGTGACTTAACGCAAAGATTGACTACTTTATTCGCATGGATTACTTCATCCATAACTCCCACCACTCCCTACATCAAGAGGTCGCTCTCTGAGCTTCAAGTGATTGGCTAGCTCCCTTATTATGAAATTCATTTGAGAATCGTTGTCAAGTAGTACTCGACACGAATGAATTTGATTATTGGCATCGTATATTGCATGGACAATTGCGGTAGACAGTAAAATATTCAACAAACGATGACCTGATGTACATTGCGTGGCGACGGGGAGTGGAGGATCGGTTGCTTGACCTGCTGCCTGCATGCTAGATTGCGAAGTATTTGAATTATTCGGAGTACTTAAGTGTAACAGTGTGTTATGCTTTTTGCTAGTGTGCTTTTTGGGAGTGTGAATAAGTTCTCGCCGTTTCACCATCAGATGGCGATATAAAAAGTTTGTGTGTATAATTAAAGATGATGACGCCTCTATATTGAAGTTCTATAACCTATGTTAAGAATCAGAATGCATGTCTTTCCTTTAACTTATAAAGAACATTTTCTTTTCGTCCCATAAAATATGTCAAATTTCGTACCAAATAAACCGTTTTTGCGGGGAATTTTACTGCACTATTTTATTCAGAAGAAATCTGCAGCTGAAGCGCACAGAATTCTTGTAGAAACCTATGGTGAACATGCTTTG
>JAANIC010001144.1:260660-290370 GCA_017607545.1 Acromyrmex charruanus | reverse complement strand
CTGCGATGCACTTGTGCCAGCGTTTGATCCACCCCTCGAAGCTTTTCTGGAAGTCGGTTTTTGGTATAGCCATTAGTGCCTCCAGCGATTTTAGCTTTATTGCCTCCACACTCTCAAAACGAGTTCCTTGTAGTGGTTTTTGGAGTCGATCGAATAGGAAGAAGTCACGTGGTGCCAGATCAGGTGAATTGGGCGGTTGTTGAATGGTATTTGTGTTATTTTTGATGAGAAACTCACGAATAATCAACGCATTATGAGATGGCGCATTATCGTCATGGAGAATCAGACCCAAATCCTCACGCAAAATGCTCTGAACGGATCCGAATGATATGTTGGTGGTCTCAGCTATCTCCCTTATCGTCAATTTGCGATTTTCGATCAACAATTGTCGGATTTCATCGACGTTTTCATCAGTTTTCGATGTCGATGGCCTCCCAGGACGAGCATCGTCCTCAACAGCCTCACGACCACTTTTGAAGCGTTCATACCACTGGTACACCTGTGTTTTCGATAGAGTATCGTCACCATAACACTTTTGTAACATTTTTAATGTGTCGGAACACTTAATTTCATTTTTACAGCAAAATTTAATGCAATCAAGTTTTGAATCCATTGTAAAAATCGCCGCGACGTAAAAACTTGATGTAAAGAAATCACTGTCATAAAGGTAAATGAACAGCTGATAAGCAGAAGCTTGGCATTGGTGTCCGTAACAGTGCTGCCAACGTGACACAAACAACAGAATTCAAAACCGATAAGCCTGCGAGGTTTAAATTAAAAATTCCGGTTATTTTTTGATCATGGTATTGAGTATGTGCCTTTATATGCAATATACAAATAATTTTTTATTTATCTATTGAAGTGATTCGGTATTCTTCTTATAGTTATTGGAGTACATGTGAAATTTTGGGTCGACTGTTGAAGCGTCGCCTTCTTTCCCCCTGTCGCCGCCGCTCAATGCTCGACGGCTGAGCCGCACCGGATCGCGCGCGGATGTGTATCTCAGGAGCGTTGTACTAAGAAATATGCTGTGACCGTACCTTCCAGTAAATTATCAATCCTTTACTTTCCTTAGTCTTCTGTGATGTCTTCTTTATTCAACATGCCTTCTTTATTCACATGTTGAATGAAGAAGACATCACGGAGTTATTAGAGTTAAATCATTCCAGTTTAAAATTACGCATCTCGTTCTGTATCGACTCTTATTAGCCTTAAATTGATATTATCAGTATTCTATATTAAAAGATATTACATTTTGTGGCACATAAGCGTGGTCAATAGCTCTTTGAAAGAAAACCGAATATATCATTAAAATAATAAAGTAATATTTTAAAATATATCTTAAAGACAACGTGATTATAATTTTAAAATATATAAAAAGAAGAGCATAAGAAACCACGGCACAAGTTATAGTTTGTGAATTAATTTATTATTACATTGATTAAAACATTAGACGTTTCGGCCACAATCTGGCCATCTTCAGTAATGAAATAATGTTCTTAAAACGCAGTATTACATCAGTTGACATTAAATTCAACAGTCCGGTGTTATAATTAGATATACATGTTCTCTTCTATGTGACGATGCTTCATACAATGATGTTGCAACGCTAATTGTCATATGTAGAACAAGAATTTCCAGATTCTAATTTAAATAAAATTGTACAAAATTAATATCTTCTAGTCGGAATATAAAAAAATGAAATCGTTACCTGTTTTACAGCAAAAAAACTAAACGATGAATCACCAGTATCATTTTCGCATAATTAGAATTTAGTCGTAACATTATGTGTTATTATTTGTCTTATCATGTATTTTACCACTATTTATATATCTGAGTCAAAAGTTTAGAAAGTTCTAGAATTGTTTATTACAGAAAGAGAGATCCTTCTTAAGAAGAGGAAAATAAACGTCAGGCAAACCTTCCGTGTCACTTTGTTTATTGATACCTCTTGTTTGTCTTTTTATATGTATCATTTCCGAAATTCTTCTTTTCATTAAAGATTGTTCTGTATCTAAAATTCTTATATTATCCCAATCTAATTCATGCATCTCATTTAAATGGTGACGTGAAACGACTGAATTTTCCGAAAAAGGTTTTTTTATGTCAGCCTTATGTTCTTTTATCCGAGTTTTTAATTTCCTTTTAGTTTGGCCAACATAGGAAGATTCACAATTTAAACAATTGATTTTATAAACTACTCCACATTGATCATCCTTAGGCAAAGAATCCTTCCCTGTCTTAATAAATGTATTCATTTTATTCATAGGTTTATACGCTATGTTAAAACCGTAAACATGTGAAAGTTTTTTGAATTTTTCAGATACTTTGCCCAAGTATGGTATCGTGAAAAATTTTTTTAAAGTAACATTAGAATCACATTCATTATTAATATGTTCGAGATTTTTATCTAAATTAGTTCTATTTTCCAATGTTTTTATTCTATTTTTTATTGTTGAAAATATGAACTTTAAAGGATAACCATTACTTAAAAGCATGTGAATTAATTCCGAGATGTTTTTCTCATGAAATTTAGGATGGGACAAAAACAGAATTCTATCAAATTGCCCAATAATTACACCCCTTTTATGTGCTAACGGATGATTAGAAAAATAGTTCAAATATGTCCCAGAATTGATAGGTTTTTTATAAATATCGAAGATGATATTTCCTTCATGTTTCATTAATTTAATATCTAGAAAATTTATGCTATTTTCATCGCCACAGTCAACAGTAAATTTAAGCCTTTCATGATATGAGTTAAACAATTCTAGAACTCCTTCAACCTTTTCTTTATGTACAGCTAACAAAATGTCATCCACATAAAATAAAAAGATGAAATAATATTATTCGTGGTAATAATTTCTTGTTCTAAATCTTGTAAAACAATGTTCGCCAGTATAAGGGACAAAGGAGAACTCATGCCAAATATATTAAAAGTACATAATATTTTAAAAGTACATAATATTCAGTAAAACGTATTTACTTATTAATATGATGTTCAATCACTATTATTAAGAAAATAACAATTATGTAGGAAGGAAAATATTTTTATGATAATTTTCATGCTAAAATGTTATCATGATAATTTTCATGTTGGAAGGAATGATAGCAGCATGTTTCTTATACTGTGACGCTTCTGAGATGCACGTCCGCGCGCGATCCAGCGGTTCAGCCGTCGACTGTTGAGCGATTGTAAAGGAAAAATAGGCAGCACTTCAGAAATGTGTAACTAGTTCCGAGCACACTGAAGTACATATAATTTCTATAATTTTATAAAAATATATTTGGAGTAATATGTTCATTAATAACGTTATTTGTTTAAAAAAAAATTATGAAAAAAAGGAAAAAGCAGGATTGAACATAGGATCCTTAACATTCTGATCTCGCACCTAACGCCCGAGACCACGCTGAGTTTTTGCAGACCGCCTCTATGAACGTGGTACATAAAATATACGGAAAATCGTAAACTATATCTCGTTAACTATCACGTTTTGAAATCATTTTTGCTATTATATATTAATGAGAAAGGTATATGATTAACTCTTTCACTTATAATATCGTGTGAGACTCGTGGTAAAGAAATCGGGCCAAACATAAGTATCATTGATGAGAGCCGTGGTACGTCTATCGGGCCAAACATAAACAATATGTTCCAGGCTGTTAATTATGGCACGCGCCATCGTAACTTAAATCGTAGGGCAAAGGATTAATATAATTTAATAAAAATTATCTAGAATTATCTCTCTTTCCTCCTTATGATACACGCCAAGCGGCCGAGATCGTCGAGAAAATATTTTCGGTCGCTAGAAACAAGCGACCACAGAGAGAAGGACAGAGACAGACTCATTGTTTTGCTAGACGAGCCCAGTTCGGCGTGTCCGCGCGGAGACTCACCGATTACAATCGGAGCTTCTATCCGTTTTTGTTTTTTCTCTGTCTCGCTCTATCGAAATAACAGAAATTGAAAGAATTTTAAATCACGAACACGGTTGCCAGTTCTCCGTTTTTTTTTTGACAGACTTCGGTTTCTTGGACTAATATTTAATACTCCAGCAGATGTGAAAATCTCCAATTTTTGTCGTCTGCTGGAGTATTAAATATTAGTCCAAGCAACCGAAGTCTGGCAAAAAAAAAAACGGAGAACTGGCAACCGTGTTTGTGAATTAAAATTCTTTCATTTTCTTTTTATTAAATTATATTAATCATATATCTTTCTCATTAACGTATAATAACAAAAATGATTTCAAAACATAAACATTGATGAGATATACAATAGTTTATGACTTTCCGTGCACTGTATGTACCGTGTTCATCGAGATGATCTGCAAGAACTCAACGTGGTTTCGAGCGTTGAGTGCAAGATCAGAATATTGAAGATCTTATGTTCAGTCCTGCTTTTTTCTTTTTTCATAATTTTTATTTAATAAATAACGTTATTAATATAAACATATTACTCCAAATATACTTTTTATAAAATTTCAGAAATTATATACGTGTATTTCAATGTGCTCGAAATTAGTTGCGCATTTCGGACCGATTTCTGAAATGCTGCCTACTTTTCCTTCACAACCGCTCGACGCTTGATGGCCGAACCGCTCACGCGCGGACGTGTTCTCAAGAGCGTCATAGTATAAGAAACATGCTGCGATCATACCTTCCAGCAAATTGTCATGAAAATATTTTCCTCCCTACATAATATTGTATTTTCTTAATAATGGTGATTGAACATCATATTAATAATGCATTTTACAGAATGTAATGTACTTTTAAAATATTACTTTGTTATTTTTATGATACATTCAGTTTCAAAGAGCTACTGATCACGTTTTTGTGCTACAGAATGTAATATAGAATTTTACTTTACCCCGTCATATATCTGGTCATCTATTTGTATTTTTTTTTAGTGGAATATACCTGGAGAATGCACTTAGATGACGTATCAATAATAGAACTTCAAAGATAATAGACAGTTTTTACAATAACGTGGATTTAGATACGGTGAACGCTTTTTCTTAATTAGTCGCTAAGGAGAAGATAATATGACTATGATATCGATTATGTATTTTTTTTCTTAGAGTGAAAAATAAAAATTTTTTGTATGTATGTGTATATATATATATGCATACATATATCGTTTTGCTGTATGTGTAGAAAACAACGGCGTTATACGAGTCAATCAGCTGTAACCAATATGACCCGCGTTCACAGTATCGTTGCCGCGCAACAGAACTGTCAATTCAGTGTAGTGTAGTAGTGTTCTATACACACCCATATATTTGTGTGTGTGTGTGTGTGTGTGTGTATATATATATATATATATTTATATAGTGTTTTGTGTCCACAAAGTAGAAAAAATGTAGTAGCAGAATATTGTCTGCCTTTGGTAAGAGAAGGTTGTGGGTGCTTTCTAACAAGCGACTCAGTACAATACAGTATCTCATTCTTGTATTGGCGAACAAGATTGTAATGATGCACCGTGTCACACTGTGTCTCTTATTGAAAGGCACTCTAGAAGGTCAAAATTGGTTATTGTAATGTGTGTTTCTTGTTGGAAGGCACCCTATAAAGCCAGCATGGGAAAGGTTAACATCTTTATGTCATTCGTGAAAATATCACTTTTATTTATCATACAAGTGATATAGTTAAATGTTATAACAATAAATTGCGCTTTGCCTAATTATGATCCAATGTCAGAGGCGTTCATCGTGGGCTGACTATTTTTAATTTACTGCCAGAGGCGTTAATTGTGAGCTGGCTAGTTATAACAAAATGTCACAGCCGTAAATCGTGCTTTGGCTAGTTATAAACAAATGTCAGAAGCGTTCATCGTGGGCTGACTATATTTAATTTACTGTCAGAGGCGTTAATCGTGAGTTGGCTAGCTATAACAAAATGCCACAGCCGTAAATCGTGCTTTGGCTAGTTATAGATAAATGTCAGAGGCGTTCATCGTGGACTGACTATTTTTAATTTACTGGCAGAGGCATTTGATTATCAAATTTGGTGAAATACAATTACGGAACCAATTTGTAGAATTTTGCGTCTGCAATTAAAGAAATATGAATAGATGCATTGTCTTGATGGAATCAAAAGCTAATTGCTTGACATGATCGAAACAAAGAAACTAATAAAAAAAAAACTGAATGTCAAACAGCTTCTTTGAATCCTCACAACTTTTGTCTGAAACGTTTTTTCTAAAAACGTTATGTAATGATATTAGAAGACGCTAAAATTGACTGTGATTGATCAATTTTTAGCTTCTGACTTCTGATTTGTAACTAATGGCTTATTGTAGAAGGCCCATTAAACATAAAAGAGAGATAGAAGTTACTCATACTTAGCTTTTTATGCAGATATAATATAGACACATTAGTGAATATTAGAATTATATTTTATGTGCATTATGATGTACACACATTACAAAATAAAATATATTTCTAATTCATATTCACCTACGTGTGTAGCTACTTCATCTCTTTTTGTTACGTGTAACAAAAAGGTGTACTGATCCTCTTTTTTCTACGTTTAATAAAAAGAGATATGTTTTTTTTATGGTCAAATATACAGATATTAGTGATATATGCTTTTATATTTTCAATATCAGAATATACATACAACTAACATAAATCAAAGCTAACGAGAATCAAACGCAGATGATCAGACGTAACATCTTAAAAAAAATAATCAAATTACGAATTCTCTGATAAATCCGCATATACGCATTCTATATATATATATATATATATATATGGATATTCATGAAAAAGAATTACATTATGTATGTGCAATGTCGTATTCATTTATTGATACTATATTATTATTACCTAAAATGGCATTGGACGTAAGGAAAAAGTGCTACTACGGCTTCGTATCGATATAACTATTAAAGTTAAAAATCTGTACTTTATGTATATTACAGATTTTTAATACTGGTGGTATATATTGGAACACGGCCTACACTGCATGTGTATATAATACAACTGTATTTCTAAGGTCCGATTCTACAAATATAAGATTAACTTCAATTACGGTTATTTTTTTCTCAATTCTAAAATTGGAAAATTTTCCAAAATAAATTTTACATTTGTGGAAAAAACCGACCCTAATACACGTCCCTGCTAGAGATGGTAATGTAGGAAACGGAATAAAAATATCGATAATTAATCGATCGAATTTCCTGCATGATCATATTAACTCAGAGGGCGTAAGCATCTTATACATTAAAAATAAAAACCTGTAATATCGACCTTGATTAACTTCAGCCTTTGCTCCAGCATTCCTTTAAGGTTTGTTCGCGTTGCATGCATGATGGAAATTCAACTCTCTTCTAGAGAAATCTGAGAGTGCACCTCATACGATAATGATTGATCCCTGATATGATTGATTACTAATATAAACTTTATTACTAATATAAACTTTCCACATATAAATATGGTCTACAATATTTTGCGGCAAACTATAGCTAATATTTCTTTTTCAGTTGTGCTATAATTTTATTTGGCTTTGTTAAGAATTTTGCTGGCATAAGTAATTGGCCAGTTTTGACCGACAGGACTTTGCGACAATTCGGTTCCGATAGCGTAATCGGATGCGTCCGTTGTTACTACAAATTCGTGCTTAAAATCCGTAAGGTTCAGTATTGGCGCGGTCGTCCACTTCTTCTTTAATGTTTGAAATACATTTTGTTGTCTATTCGAACTTTACTCCTTTTTTCGTAAGAGGTTTTATTATTTTAAAAAAGTCTTCTATAAATGTCTTATAATATCCTGCTAATCCGAGGAAAGATCGAAAGTTTTCTATTTTCCTTGGAGTAGAAAAATTATTTACAGCGCCTATTCTAGCAGGATCAGATCGAATTTCGTTGTTTTGTAATAATGTGTCCGAAATATGTTACTTCTTTCTTCAAGAACTCACACTTGTCTGGCTGAAGCTTTAAATTATTTTCGTGTAGTCTTTGCAGTACTTCAATTAATCGTTTATTATGCTCTTTTAAATTAAGTTCTCATATTACTACGTCATCTAAGTATACAAAGCATTTGAAGCCTTGTATCTTTATTAATATTGAATTCATAAGCCATTGAAAAGTAAAAGGCGCATTTTTTAATCCAACGGCGTTCTCATAGATTGAACTCATAGTGGCCATAGCAAGTAGAGAAGGCTATTTTGTGCTTATGATCCTCATGCATTGATCTAATAATATCCCGAAGCTAAATCCAACGTTGAAAAATATTTTACATTTCTTAGTTGGTCTGTAATATTTAATGAGAAAGATTCGCCTATAGTGACGTCGTTAAGTTTTCAAAAATTTACCACAATTCTTATTTTTTACTTTTCAGATGTCTCAATTTCTTTTGGAAAGATCAGTAAGAACGTGTTCCATTGACTCGTCGAATAACCTTCTCTTTGAGCATTTTCTTTTAAACAAAAGACTAATTCAAATTGGTCTCTCTTGAAATATTAAAACAAATAAAAAATAGAATAAAACGGGCAATTAAGAGCCTTAATACGCGGTAATTGGCAAATATTATATACACATATATTTCAATTGTATCTATTGATCTATTACATAATATACAAATCTGAACGTTTCTGCTATATTCAAGCCACCTTCAGCAGTCTTCATAGTAATGTTCACAATCTAATATTCATAACATAGTATAAATCGAGTGCAGCAAGTAAGTCTCACAGATTATCATATCTGGAGTGTATGTAACCGTTAGCTGATTAGATAAGTGCGAGCTGAATAAGAAATAATATTATTAAAAAGACAATTACTAGAAAAGAAGCACGAAAAAGCACATAAATACCGCCGAGGCGAGGCGACATAAGAAACAAAGCGAGAGCAAAGAATCGCATACAATACCGACGAGAAAAAATGATCTAAAATTTTTAAAAGGACACGAGGCATGTGAGCATCAAATTTCACAAATTACGTAAAATCCTATATGAACACTCGTTAAAGCTCGTAATACTTTTAGAAGAAACAAGAAACAAAATGAATTTTCTTTTTGACTTAGGAGTCACATTCATCTTGATAAAGGTAAGTGTGACTTCTAAGTCAAAGGGAATTTAACCTTTTCACTGCTAAATTAGGCTTTTTTCAGCAGATTTTTTTGAAACTTTATTTACCTACGTTTTTTGGTTCACTAATTTTGAATCTAAAGTCAGATTTTGCAAATTCCAAATTCAATCTATCTTAATTGATGGGTTTGTTTCTTTTCTGTTCGTCCGTGCAGTGACCAGCATTCATTTCTCCTATGCCCTATCATTTTACAGTAAGTCCAGAATTTTTCAAGTAGTATTTATCTGTTGGGTTCTCGATTCTAAGGTAAGGTAAATCCGTTTGCGTATCGACTCGTGTGACTGTAATGTCCCGTTTTTCCGCACTTATGACATTGCGATTGAATTTCGGTTACTATGAATTGGACTGTTATTTTTTTTACTTACTCCTTCGCGCTTGCAGCGTTAATTGCCTCTTTTAGGCTATTATATTTTTTAGAACGATCATCTTGTTTTCTTTACGCAATCCTAATTCAAAATTCAATAAAGCCTGATCTTGCATGGTCTTTAGTATGGTACGCTTTTGTTCGACGGTGTGATTCCGTTTCTCGGTTAACGACTCGTATAGTTAAAGTATCTACACGTCGAGCGAATGAGTGTGCGCTTTTAGCGAACTTTTTTTAACGTGTTACTTGAGTTGTATAATAGGTATGACGTTCCTCTTTTCCCGAGATAATTTATCTCTAACTCTCATTTTAATTGTTCGAAATCGTTTCTTGTTTGAAAGTTTAACAGTAACTTTTCTTTGAACTTTGTATTTAAAATCTCTTCTAATAACGCGAATTTTTTTAGCGAAGTTTATCTTTTCTATTGCATATGTACTTGCGCTATTAAATTCTTATAATTTCTGTCAAGAATGACCGTCTACTTCGGGTATTAAATTTCGAGTCTTTTTTATTCTTAAATATCCTACGGCTCTCTATAATATCTATGAGTGTCCATTCGTATATAATATTAGGTGTTGGAATTAATTCGTAGCGTTTTTTTAATGAAAGAATGTTATTTATTTCACATGAGCATTAAAAAATACATTAATGAAAGTACTTCCCATCACTTTCTACTACTTTTGACCATCTTTCGGGCAGTGAATGAATACCACGTCGGAAGAACTGTTCGTCTTTAGATGAAATCCAGGAATCGAACCATTTTGTACAATCTTCGTAAGATGTGAACTTCTGCTCGCACAAGCTATGAGCTAATGATCGAAACAAGTGGTAGTCGCTAGGTGCAATATCAGGAGAATACGGCGGGTGCGGTAGCACTTCCCATTTAAGTGTTTCCAGGTATGTTTTTACCGGTTTTGCAACGTGTGGGCGAGCATTGTCGTGCAGCAAGATGATTTTATCATGTCTTTCGAAGTATTCCGGCCGTTTTTGCTTCAATGCACGGCTCAAGCGCATCAGTTGCCGTCGGTAGAGATCTCCAGTAATGGTTTCATGCGGTTTTAGCAGTTCGTAGTATATGACACCCTTCTGATCCCACCAAATACAGAGCAGGAGCTTTGAGCCATGGATATTGGGCTTTGCCACTGATGTTGATGGTTCGCCGGGCTTAACCCATGACTTTCTGCGCTTTGGATTGTCATAATGGATCCACTTTTCGTCACCGGTAACAATCCGATGCAAAAAACCTTTTCTTTTCTGCCGTTGAAGCAGCAGTTCGCACGTGAGAAAACGTCTCTCAATATCCCTTGGTTTCAATTCATATGGGACCCAATGTCCTTCCTTCTGGATCATGCCCAAACTTTTAAGACGTTTTCCTATTGTTGAGAAGTCAACTTCCAATGACGTAGATAATTCTTTAAGTGTTTGACATGAGTTTTCATTGAGCAGTGCCTGCAAATCGTTATCTTCAAATTTTTTCGGCTGACCAGGTCGCTCCTTGTCATCCAAGTCGAAATCATCAGCTTTAAAACGTGCAAACCACTTCCTACACGTTTGCTCAGCCAGAGCATATTCACTATACACATCCACTAAAATACGATGAGCTTCAGCTGCACTTTTGTTCATATTAAAGTAATGAAGCAAAACTCCCCGCAAAAACACTTTATCTGGCACAAATTTTGACATATTCAATGAATTATACAGTGTTGTTATTTATGATTTCAAGAAAGGTTATGTACGGCAAATGACGTCCTATGATAGATGTTTACAATGTATACAGAACTATAGGTAACAACGAAATAGTGTACTGCTTGTGCCATCTCTTGTAAAACGCTACGAATTAATTCCAACACCTAATATTTAATGATCTCGCCTTTTTTTCTTCGTGTTCGTATTGTCTAATTTCTATATTGCTTATACGGTCTTGTAATTGCGTCAAGCACTTTATCTAATAATTCCTTTCGGCTTGCTCGTTTTGATTCTCTGGTTGTTTTTGTGATTGTTCTATCAATGCTCTGAATCAATTGATTTCAGTGTCTATTTCAACACCTGTTGCTGGTTGTTTATTACTTGGCTCTGCGCGCGACGTGTCCGATTGCTGAGTCAACATTTCCATATGTGTATTATCTCGCGGTACGATATCAAATAAATTATTCTCATATGAAATTAACGTATATGAGGATGTTCGTCTGTGTACGTCTCTAATTTCATTCGAATTGTTTTTCGTAGCGTTTATCTAAGTTTATTTGAAATATCTGTCATCCAAATCTACTATCAGAAATATTCGCCGCATCGTAATTAAAATGAAACTCTGCGTCAGATGAACTATCGTCCGAGTAATATTCGTCCATATTACGGAGGCTTTCGTGAATATCTCGTATCGCTTCTTCTACGATACGCACGAGGCTTAAAGAGCTTATTCTGCTTCTTCGCTCGATTTGTTCGCTATATACTTGCGACACAAAGGATGTATTTCTACGATTTGCGTTCTCCGACATGTAGTCAATTATAACTATAAAAATTTCGGTTTCGGACTTACATCAATAGACGCATATTGCTTGCGATGATTCGCCGTTGCTCGCCGCATAATGCTTTAATTGCGTCACAGTTGTAATAGATCAATGCTTCCTCGGTGCCTCCTCGAGTTACTCGGCTGCTATGTAAACGGCTCAGTTTGGGGATCTTGTCTCGACTGCCTCTCCGAACTGTCAATTCGCCGTTGCACTAAATCCACTTGCTTCGTTGCAAATGCTGCTGTTGTTCTGGTCCTCAAGGTAAATTTTACAACGATTGCGGATTTCATCGTTGCAGTTTTCATCAAATATGTTGTGCCAAGGAGCTGGGAGCAACGAATTTAGGATTCGCAGGGACATCGCGATCAGAGCGAATAAACTTTACGCACATTTTTTCAAAATCTCAAAATAGTTTATTAATAAAGTTTATTAATTTATAGTTTATTAATTTATAGTTTATTAATTTAGCGCCATAACTTTACTTTTGTCTTCAATTACTTAATTATTTTCTTCAACTCGTTACTCAGACTTTAGATAAACGGAATTTGGAGTGTTTTCGTGAGAATCCAAACTGAGCGAACGAGCTTCGAATCGATGCTCCAATCCGATTATATCTTCTCCTGGTTTCCGCGTGTCCATCTGATGAGGCGCCTCTCGTCAGTTTTTCTCAATATTCTTCCGAAGTCAGAAATGTCACGCGGAAACATGTCGCGAAAATATTTCTTAATTAAAACATTATCAAACGTGATGTTTTAATTAAACTTTTATTTATTTATTTTATTATTACAGTGTTACGATGTTCGTAACAGGATATTTACAAAGTTCCGGCCCAACAAAATATCTCGAAAAATGTTATAATTTTTTTATGAAAAAAATATATGAGATGAAAGTTTGAAGCTTAAAAATGTCTCTATTTACTCCTTTTATCAGTTTAACCTTCGGTTACGTCTCTAGGGTCAAGCGAAGATTACCTTAAATTTTTTTAATTGAATCTTACTTTTATCGTACATATTTAGTCAATATAGTTTTAGTATATTAATTAATATAAAATGTATATTATTTTTATATTGTTTTTTATTATGATTTACGTAATTTTATATACGCATATACGCATATATTGATATTATGACATAACGTTTAAAAGAAACTGTAAATACGACGTATATTAATCAGTGAATTTTATAGCGAATTCGATTGCATTTAGTGTACACTGTTGCAGATAAAAATCGTCGTACACAACTTGACGTAAAAATATTGTGTTTAATACAAATACAAAAACGGATTAATTTAGGAAATCTTCAATACATTTTATTTGCTATTAAGTAAAATCTATATATTTTATAATTCAAAATACTATACATTTTACTACTACACATTAAGGGGTTAAACCTAGCCGACAGCCAAAAATTTGAAGGTTTTTTGGGAATTTTTTATGACTTCCCTAATTAAGCGATCAATTTGAAATTTTCAGGGCTTATTGTACATATCTTTAAGTGCAAACACGAATTTTTTTATTGATTTTTGATACAAAATGGCCGCTTGGCAGGTTACAACAAATAGACGTGATTTTTTTAGGCAAGCAGTAGAAGTGTCCAATCTTCATGTCTGGAACAAAATAAAAAATTTTTTTATAATCTACACTAGTATAGCTACTGAAGTACACAAGATTATTAAGAAATATTGAATTTTGAAAATTTGGTAGCAGTTTAAAAAAAAATCGATTTCTTAAGGTATTATACAGAGACGGAATTTTTGTTACACTCTGTACATATCTGTAGTACTCGACTCAAGATTATATGACTTGATGATATGAAGATCATCTCAATATAATTTTATAATTCACAAATCAAAAAGCTTTATATGTACCCTTATATGCAATATACAAATAATTTTTTATTTATCTATTGAAGTGATTCGGTATTCTTCCTATAGATAGTTATTGGAGTACATTAAATTTTCGGCCGACTTTTGAAGCGTTGCCTTCTTTTTCCCCGCTGCCGCCGCTCAATGCTCGACGGCTGAGTATCAGATCGCGCGCGGACTGTATCTCAGGAGTGTTGCACTAAGAAATATGCTGCGACCGTACTTTCCAGCAAGTTATCAATCCTTTACTTTTCTTAGTCTTCTGTGATGTCTGCTTTATTCAACATGTCTATTCACATGTTGAATAAAGAAGACATCGAGGAATTATTGGAGTTAAGTCATCATTCCAGTTTAAAATTACGTATCTCGTTCTGTCGACTCTTATTAGCCTTAAATTGATATTATCAGTATTCTATATTAAAAGATATTACATTCTGTGGTACATAAGCGTGGTCAGTAGCTCTTTGAAAGAAAACCAAATGTATCATTAAAATAATAAAATAATATTTTAAAAGTACATTATATTCAGTAAAATTTACTTATTAATATGATGTTCAATCACTCTTATTAAGAAAATAACAATTATGTAGAAAGGAAAATATTTTCATGATAATTTTCATGCTGGAAGGTATGGTCGCAGCCTTCATACTGGAAGGTATGTTTCTTATACCGTGACGCTCCTGAGATGCACGCGATCCAGCGGTTCAGCCGTCGGGCGTTGAGCGATTGTAAGAAAAAACAGGGGTAGGCAGCACTTCAGAAATTAGTTCGAAATGTGCAACTAATTCCGAGCACACTGAAGTACACATATAATTTCTATAATTTTATAAAAATATATTTGGAGTAATATGTTTATTAATAACGTTATTTATTTAAAAAAAAGATGATGAAAAAAAAGGAAAAAGCAGGATCGAACGTAGGATCCTCAATATTCTGATCTCGCACCTAATACCCGAGACTACGCTGAGTTTTTGCGGATTATCTCTATGAACGCGGTACATAAAATACACGAAAATCGTAACCTATATCTCGTCAACTATCACGTTTTGAAATCATTTTTGTTATTATATGTTAATGAGAAAGGTATATGATTAACCCTTTCGTTTACAATATCGTGTGAGACTCCTGGTAAAAAAATCGGGTCAAACATGAGTATCATAGGTGAGAGCCGTGGTACGTGTATCGGGCCAAACGTAAACAACACGTTTCAGATTGTTAATTATGGCTGGCGCCATCGTAACTTAAATCATAGGGCAAAGAGTTAATATAATTTAATAAAAATTATTATCTAGAATGTCTCTTTCCCCCTTATGATACACGCCAAGCGGCCGAGATAGCTGAGAAAGTATTTTTGGTCTAGAAATAAGCGACCACAGAGAGAAGGACAGAGACAGACTCGCTGTTTTTTGCTAGACGAGTAACAATAATAGAACTTCAAAGATAATAGAGGGTTTTTACAATAACGTGGATCCAGATACGGTGAATGCCTTTTCTTAATTAGTCGCTAAAAAGAAGATAATATGACCATGATATCGATTATGTATCTTTTTTCCTAGAATACAATAAAAAGTTAAAATTTTTTTTATGTATGTGTATATATGTATTTGTATACATATACCGTTTTGCGTAGAAAACAACGGCATTATACGAATCAATCAGCTGTAACCAGTATAACCCGCGTTCACAGTATCGTTGTCGCGCAACAGTACTGTCAATTCAGTATAGTGTAGTAGTGTTCTACACACATCCATATATTTGTGTGTGTGTGTGTATGTGTGTGTGTGTGTGTATATATATATATATATATATATATTTATATAATGTTTTGTGTCCAAAATAGAAAAAATATAGTAGCAGAAAATTGTTTGCCTTTGGTAAGAGAAGTTTATGGGTGCTTTCTAACAAGCGACTCACTCAGTACAACACAATGATTATCTCATCCTTATATTGGCGAACAAGACTGTAATGATGTACCGTGTCATACCGTTTCACACTGTGTCTCTTGTTGGAAGGAACTCTATAAAGCTAAAATTGGTTAAAAGGTTATTGTGATGCGTGTTTCTTGTTGGAAGGCACCCTATAAAGTCAGAATGGGAAAGTTAGTATCTTTATGCCATTCGTGAAAATATCACTTTTATTTATCATACAAGTGATGTGGTTAAATGTTATAACAATAAATTGTGCTTTGCCTAATTATGATCCAATGTCAGAGGTGTTCATCGTGGGCTGACTATTTTTAATTTACTGGCAGAGGCATTTCAATTATCAAATTTGATGAAATACGATTGCGGAACCAATTTGTAGACTTTTGCGTCTGCAATTAAAGAAATAGTGAATAGATGCATTGTCATGATGGAATCAAAAGCTAATTGCTTGATACGACCGAAACAGAAAAACTAATGAAGAAAGAAGAATATCAGTAAATAGCTTTTTTAAAATCTTACAACTTTTGTTTGAAACGTTTTTTCCAAAAACGTTATGTAAGGGCCTTATAGCACAAGGATGGCCGTAATTGAGTCATAAAACATAAATCATAGGTCAACGCATTATATTTTGGCGATACAAGTACAATTCACATTCCTTCACGATTAATTATAGTCACCTTTATGTTTAGCTCAATCCGGAGTCTTTTTGGACATCCTATATAATATATATTAGGTGTACAACTTTGCTTCCGCCGTTTTCCTATAAATGGCTTTAACGATAAGTGGTGGTCGAAATAAATAGATCATAGACGTCATACAATAAACTTGGGCATCTGTCAACATAACCCCATAGAAACATTAGTCGATTTGTGTCTGCATAAAGTTATTCTCGATTAAAAATGTCAGTTTACGAGCCAAATTTTCGTTATTTGAGGTTTTAATTTTCTGCTTCAATATGAAGAAATCTGCGGCTGAGGCTCATCGAATACTCTCAAATATTTATGGTGAGGCCGCTATTAGTGAGAGAACGTGTCGTGAGTGGTTTCAACGCTTCAAGAACGGTGATTTTGACGTCGTAGACCGGCACAGTGGTGGAAGAGAGAAGGTTTTCGAAGATGCAGAATTGGAAGAATTACTTGATCAAGATTCGTGTCAAAATCAAGAAGAATTGGCACGATCATTGGAAGTGACTCAACAAGCCATTTCAAAACGCTTCAAAGTCATAGGAATGATTCAGAAGCAAGGAAATTGGGTGCCGTACGAGTTGAAGCCGAGAGATGTTGAACGGCGTTTGTTTGCTTGTGAACAGCTGCTTGAAAGGCAAAGACGGAAGGGATTTCTGCATCGCATTGTGACTGGGGACGAAAAATGAGTTCATTACGATAACCCCAAGCGCAGAAAATCATAGGGAGTTCCCGGCCATGCTTCCACGTCGACGGCCAAACCGAATATTCACGGCTCCAAGGTCATGCTCTGTATTTGGTGGGACCAGCTCGGCGTAGTGTATTATGAGCTGTTAAAACTGACTGAAACAATTACAGGCGATCAGTATCGAACACAATTGATGCGTTTGAGCCGAACATTGAAAGACAAACGGCCGCAATACAACGAGAGACACGATAAAGTGATTTTGCAACATGACAATGCTCGACCCCATGTTGCGAAAGTGGTCAAGACATACTTGGAAACGTTGAAATGGGAAGTCCTATCCCATCCGCCGTATTCTCCAGACGTTGCTCCCTCTGACTATCACTTGTTTCGATCAATGGCACACAGCCTGGCTGACCAGCACTTCTTATGAAGAAGTAAAAAATTGGATCGATTCGTGGATCGCCTCAAAAGATGACCAGTTTTTTCGACGCGGGATTCGTACGCTGCCCGAAAGATGGGAGAAAGTAGTGGCCAGCGATGGACAATACTTTGAATCATAAATGTATAACCAGTTTTTTACAATAAAGCCTCGGAAAAAAACGGCGGAAACAAAGTTGTACACCTAATATATTATACATATGTATGTGCTATACATATATATAACATACATTACACAATCAATAGTCATATGTATAATTTTCATACGACACTGTACGTTTATGAAAAGTATATCATATTCAAAGTGCTTTAGTAAATGTATATACTTATAGATTAATGTATACGTGACTAACAAGTTGACAGCAAGTTATAATAAGTATATTTTTACTAAATGAACACTCTGATTGTGATATAGATATGTCTTCGAATGCAAACATGTATTTGAAATACATGTATACACGTGTAATGTAATAGCACTTTTTCCTTTGTTCGCAATGCCATTTTAACTTAGGATGTATTGTCAGTACATAAATACATTGCACATACATATATAGATATTCCATCTCTTTTTATTATCTTTAATGGGCCTTTTACAATAATAAGCCATAAATCAGTCATAAATCAGAAGTCAGACGCTAAAAATTGAAGATCGTGATTGATTAATTTTTAGCTTCTGACTTCTGATTTGTAACTAATGGCTTATTGTAGAAAGCCCATAATAAAAAGAGATAGAAGTTACTCATACTTAGCTTTTCATGCAGACATAATATAGACATGTTAGTGAATATTAGAATTATATTTATGTACATTATGATGTACACACATTACAAAACATAAAATATATTTCTAATTCATATTTATATACGTGTGTAGCTACTTCATCTCTTTTTGTTACGTTGTGACATGACATTTTCCGTCCGTCACAAGGGCCGCATGGCCTGACCGAACAGTGCAGTCTGGCGTCCTGAATCCTCTCACATTTTGGGGGCGGATGTACCTGCGCTTTTTTCTTTCCGCGACATTGTTTGCGTACCTTACGCGTTCCGCGTTGCCGTTTCCGTTTTCCTTTTTTTGTTATTCCCGTACCGAGGGTCATAGAGGCCGGCGACTCCTGCGATCCTGACGGAGTGACGCCACTTCACCAGAGAGAAAAGGAAGAAGAACGACCAGGAATGGATGGGGAATCAGAAGACGATCTCTGCTGACAGACCTGCCGGGGGCGCCCGACACCTGACCCCGGGTTGCACGCAGGTGATATCCTTCTTTCACTATTACCTTTTGGTTATCGCAAGGCATTTCTTATCGCACCCTCTTCCAGGCGCAAAGCGGACCGAGAGTTGGTACGGTATGATGGGGAAGGCCACTCTATGCCCCAAGGACGGCGAGAGCCCCGGATAGGCACCTCGAGGCCACGAGGCGGCCCGAAAAAGACTCCCGCGATCTCTCGAATTTCGCGCGCCAGGACATGCGACAAGGGCATGACTCGGTTTCCGCGAGTAGCGGAGTCGCGGAGCCACGCGCCAATCAGGCGCGATAAGGCCCCTGCGCGGGGATGACGAGCTCTGCGTGCGCCCGGGAGGATTAGCGCCCGGCACTTGAGCTGTGGCCCGCTTGGCGAAGGTACGTGAGAGGACGCAGGGCGTACAAGCAACGAGAGCCTTCCAAGGTCGACCAGGACGAGCACCTACGAGGGAGTCACGGTGAGACGAGCGTCACCACTGTAAAGTCGCCGGTTTCCGCGTCCGGGAGGCGTCGTTTTATCGGGATTTCTGTCGGGCGTATAATAGAGAGTACACGTGGCATTACCGTGCATCAGAGTTTCGCGGGATTCGAGTACGCGTGTCGTCTCCCGGAACGGCCCTTATCGTCGGGATAATTCTAATGCGTCCGCCAAGGCCACAGCCTCGTCACTCGTTGTCGGTTTCTTTTATCGCGGATCATATGTTGCATCGAATTTTCGTAGTATTGTCGCGTATCGTGTCGTCTCGAGCGTCTGTAGTGTAAGATTTGCATGTCTATTCGGCTTTCTGTGTCATAGCCATTAACGAAAATTTATAATAGCAATTGATAATTGTGCGTATTCTGTCGTATCGAGACTGTGTAGCGTCGAGTTTGCACGTATTCGAGCCTTCTCTGCATCTCAGCTGACCGGCGCGAGGCCCCGTGAGCGCGCACGAGGTCACGCCGTGTCCACGCTGCAATCGTTGCCGAATTCCTTAGCATTTGCGAGGCGATGAAGTATGGTTCGTATAATTCGCGAGAGTATTCCTGTGTGGCGTGAGCTCGTGTCGCGGGAATTTAACGAAGTTGATACGCCTAGCGTAAAACCTGGGGGCTTACGTAAATCAGTTATCGCGCTCAAGTAGAGCTTATCGTCTCGATTGTACCGCCAGATGTAAATGTAAGTTGAAGACTCATTTAAAATATTTGTTACTTTTGTTATTGTTAATTCGTGTGTACTTTATTCTCGCCCCTATTCGCTCCTCCAAACGATCTACTATCTTCGACCGCGAACCGCCCCCTCTGCCATTTCCGAGGCTGAGCTATCGGTTGAGAGCCCGTCGACATTCGCAGTTCATTAAAAATGGCATAAAGAAAATATCGCGTAATTTCTAGAAAGAATGGCACGCTCGCTCGTGCCTGGCGCCCAACTATTGTTTTGTGATTATGTGCCGTCCTTAAGAGCGGCCGCGTGAAAACGCATTTCTGTCACGTTTCGTTTAACGCCACCCGTCATCCGATCGCCTACGAAAAGCCTTAGCTATGAATGTGCGACGAAGTTGCGCCACGCTCGTGAGTGTGGTTGCAACGTATAACAAAAAGGTATACTGATGTCCTCTTTTTTCTATGTTTAATAAAAAGAAATATATTTTTATATGGTCAAATGTACAGATATTAGTGATATATGGTTTTATATTTTTAATATCAGAATGTACATACAACTAACATAAATCAAAGCTAACGAGAGTCAAACGCAGATGATCAGACACATAACAGATAACATTTAAAAAAAAATAATCAAATTACGAATCCTCTGATAAATCCTCATTTTATGTGTACATATATACACATTATGTATATATATATATATATACACATATATATGTATGCAATTTTAATATTGCATATTTAAATATAGGGAATGCATAAATAGCTTAGCATTGATAACTTCTATCTGCAACGTGTGTAAATTCACACATTATAGTATACAACATTGTATAATATTGCCTATATGTGTATTATATTTAAGTACACACACCACTAATATTTTAACTTGATTAACTTCTACATCTTTTTATTAAACGTAGCAAAAAATGAAATAGCTACGTATATTATACGAGGGATATCCAGAAAATAAGTTCCGTTTGTATTATACGTTTAGTAAGGTCGATGTATGAGCGAGCTGGCAACACAGCTTTGAAGAGGGGAAGCTACCGAATAGAATGAGCGGTGTTCGGCGTCAGTAGCTCGTGAAACACGGTCAGGAGAGGTTATCAAAATGGAGTCCTCCACTTCGCGTCCCGCCACCTCCATTCCGATTCCTTCTCGAGTTGTTTTGCGCGGCATCATTCAGTTTCTTTTTGCTCAAGATTTTAAATCGGTTGATATTCACAAACAGCTTGTTTCTGTATATGGAGAGAGTGTGATGAGTGAATCTATGGTGCGGAGATGGGTCCGAGAATTTAAGGCAGGAAGACATTCGCTTGAAGACGAAAGTGGGAGAGGCAGACCCTCCCTTATCACGGATGAGTTGACGACAAAAATTGAAAGGGCGCTATTGTGAAACTTTGAAAAAGCTGCGTCGGGCCATTCAGAACAAAAGAAGGGGGATGTTGACGGCAGGTGTGTCCCTTCTTCACGACAATGCTCGGCCGCACGTCGCTGCTTCAACAACTGCACTTTTGAATTAGTTTAGTTGGGATGTTTTGACCCACCCGTATAGCCCGGATCTAGCACCATCGGACTACCATCTTTTTACGAAACTGAAGGAGTCCTTGGCCGGAAAACGCTTCCAAAGTGACGAGGAAGTTCAGACAGTAACTAACTGGACTAAAGAACTGGCGGGAAGTTTCTATGCAGAAGGGATTTCGAAGCTTGTTTCCAGATATACAAAATGTATTGAGATTGACGGGAATTATGTAGAAAAAGACTAGAAGTTGTCAAGTATTATCCATGTAAATTTTAGATTTTTTTCAATAAAAACTTTATTTGTAAAAAAAAAACAGAACTTATTTTCTGGATACCCCTCGTATGTATAATATATCTACGAGAGCAAATCAATAAGTACCCGCGTTAGTAATAAAGACGCAAGCTTTTTACAAAAATTTTTTTTATTTTTCAACGTAATCCCCTTTTAGGAGGATACATTTTTCCCAATGCTTCTGCTATTTTTTTAATTCCTCAGAAAAATACAGATTTGTCGAACTCTGCAAAATAGGCCTCTGTTTCAGCGACCTCCTCGACGTGAATTTCTTTCCACTGAGCCATTTTTTTCAAGTTTGGAAACAAGAAGAAGTCACGGAGGACTAAATCCGGAGTGTATAATGGATGCGGCAGCAATTCGTAGCTCAATTCGACCAATTTGGCTGTGGCGACTGCGGAGGAGTGAACCGGTACATTGTCCTGCGGCACCCATCAGGCCGACAGCTTTTTCATTTCTAAGTTATCACGCAAAATATTGAATGCCGTTCCATACGACACGCTTATGGCCTCTGCTACTTCATGCACTTTCGTTCGGCGATCAGCGAGAATCATGTCGTGGATTTTATCAACGATTTCCTCAGTAACCACGTCTGCCGGGCGGCCTGGGCGCTTCTCATCAAAAACAGACGAACGACCACGTTTGAATTCATTGAACTAATATCTGACGGTTATCATAGATGGTGAAGAGTTCATAGACGGCATCCAACTTTGTTTTTATTTCTTCGCACGCTTTTCCATCCAAAAATAAGAAACGAATCACGGATCGATATTGTCTTTTTCCATCGTATCGGAAAACATCAAATACGCTTACTGCGAATTGCTGTCAAATCAAGGCTATTGCATGAATTATTCTGAAATTTTGTATGGCGTCGTTTGAAAGATGGTAGCACACTATAGTAATGCCAATTTGCATCAGCAACGTCGCCTGTCTTGAAACACGGATACTTATTAATTTGCCCTCATATGTATAGCTACATGTTACATCCTGATCTAAAATGACATTGTACGACAGGAAATATGCTATTAGGGCCATATATCAATGTACATTGTCAATACTGAAAATCTATAGTTACATATTTTCAGTACTCACAGTCAATATCAGTACATAATCGTAGTATCACTTTTTCCTATGATCAATATCATTTTAGGGTCATGATGTAACATGAATTATTGTCAATGTATGGACACGTGCATATATATGTATATATACATATATATATATATATATATATATATATATGGATATTCATGCAGATATTCTCTATGTCCATTTTTATGCAATATTAAAATTTTATATTATAAATGTGTATANAACGTTGTATATAAAATGACATTCATGAATACGAATTACAATTACATTTTATGTGTATTATAATGTATGTGTACACACACAATGACACAAAAAATATTATTCTATTATTGACATATTAGTGAAGACATATAAACATGTTAGTGAATCAATGATATATGCAATATTAAAATTATATTTTGGGTACATTATTGTGTATATATACATTATAACACATATAAAATATAATTATAATTTATATTCACTAATAATGTTTTTTTATATTACAACAATGTTAAAATTATTATAATATACATACAATTTTCTATATTAGATATATAGTATAAGTCGATATGTTAGTAATGTAAGTACTATATCTATCTCTTTTTAATAGACAGAGCAAAAAGAGTTACATTATGTATGTGCAATGTCGTATTCATTTATTGATAATATATTATCGTAAAAATGGCATTGGACGTAAGAAAAAAGTGCTACTACAGCTTCGTATCGATATAACTATTAATTAAAAATTTGTACTTTATGTATATTACAGACTTTTAGTACTAGTGATATATATTGGAACACGGCCTACATTGCATGTGTACATAGTACAACTGTATTTCTAAGGCCCGATTTTGCAAATATAAGATTAACTTCAATTCCGGTTTATTTTTTTCTCAATTCTAAAATTGGAAAATTTTCCAAAATAAAATAAATCTTACATTTGTGGGACCGAGCCTAATACATGTTTTCGTCCTTGCTAAGGTGGTAATGTAGGAAATCGAACAAAAATGTCGATAATCGATCGAATTTCCTGTATGATCATATTAATTCAAAGGACGTAAGCATCTTATACATTGGAAATGAAAACCTGTAATATCGACCTTGATTAAGTTCTGCCATCGCTCCAGCATCCCCTTAAGATGTAAAATTAAAAAATAAAGTACGATTCATATCTGGCATTCTTTTCTTATCTCTTTTTTTTAAGTCAACACCTACATACAAATAACTGTATGTGCACTTCTGACGCGAAAAAATTATTTTTACACACGGTCAGCCAACTCTTTTTGTATGCCTTTAGGAAGAGTGAAACATATTATTAGATAAAGTTTTAAAAAGGAAACAAATATATAGTATTTTAACATTTCTTATGGTTTAAGAAAAAGATCGAAAACAGCTGTTTCTGCAACAATAGAGACAGCGTTATAATCTGTTTGCAATTCCAAACAAAAACAAGAAACTGAATTACAAAAGAGTGCTGAAATATGTTAAAACCACTAACAATGAGTTTTATCTAATAGAATAATTATTAGATTATGTTTTCATTTGAAATTTTAAAGTTGACCTCGATTATACTTATTTCTGGCTTAATCCGGAAAATGATACTAATTCCAAAAATATTTTAGGTAGCATTTGGTAATGAATATTTTTCCCTAACTTCTATAACACATTTTCAAAAGGAAAAAAGAGTAGCAAGAATATTTTAATACTTTGTATATATTCAAATTTTTATGAAAACAAATAACCTTCTGCAGTATATTATTTGAATATAGTGTTGATGTTTCAGAAATATGTCTACAATATTTCAGGATCATTGCAGAAATATTATAAAATATACTAATTATAAGTAAGAATTCAAACCTATAATAGTCAAAGATAAATCTTTAATGCTTAAAATAATTCAATGTGAATTATATATATGTATATACTGTACATGCATATATATAAAATTTTTAGCTATTTAAACTGCGCGCCGAATTGGTTTTCCGGACTTACAAATGCAATTAAACTACTGGAATAATATCACAAATTAAATTAAATTGACAAGCAAATTTTGATATTCAATTCCATATCATATTAGAAGGATGTTAATGTGCTAAAAAACTTTAAATAAATTTATTGTGAAAAAATATTACCTCGGCCAGGACTTGAACCCGGATCTTTTGTATTCCGTATCAGCGTCATAAGCCATTAAGCTACCGAGGTCTTGCTCAAGCTATCACTCAAAGCCTCGGTGGTCTAATGGTTTAGGACGCTTGTACGGAATACAAAAGATCCGGGTTCAAGTCCTGGCCGAGGTAATATTTATCGCAATAAATTTATTTAAAGTTTTTCAGCACATTTCTAATGATACCGGATTGAATATTAAAATTAATTATTTGCTTGTCAATTTAATGTAATTTGTGACATTATTCCAGTAGTTTAATTGCGTTTGTAAGTTCGGTAAATCAATTCGGCGCGCAGTTTAAATAGCTAAAAAATTGATATGTATGTACATATATTATATACATACACACATATATATATATATATATATATATATATATATATATATAAAATTCACATTGAATTATTTTAAGCATTAAAGATCTAACTTCGACCGTTATAGGCTTGGATATTCTTACTTACAGCTAGTATTTATTACATTACAGTCTTAACAAAATCATTTATTATTATAAAATATCGTTCAAAAAAGTTCATAGGATGTTGTTGTAAGCTTTTAAGAAAAAAAAAACATTTTATAAAATATTTCAAGCTTGCAAAATAATGTTGCATTATTAAAATTATATTTCATGCTGTAATATTTCCTACAAGAATTCATTCCATAAAGGTATTGTTTACTTTCCATGATAACAGATGCATATATTTGATAGAATTCGCTGTGAATATGAAGGATACACGATATGGCTAGCTAACAAAATGATCGGCGAATTTAAACACAAACTGGAATCATCGAACGCGGATACTTTACGAATCTCTGGTGACGTTGTACTTTATCAACTTAGTATGAGTTACACTTAAAGAATTGATGAATTACGAACGACATTTGATAATTAAAGAAGATGAATGTTAGAATACAGAAGTTGGTGAGATTTGATGCTTCGTAAATTATTTTCAAACATGTGAAACGCAAATGTATATGATAACATTTTCGATAAAAGCTAGACTGTAATACCAGGACCCTGCTTAAAAAGTCCGATAGAATCAGATAGGAAAAAACTTTATCTGATGAATCGTGTTTTTGTTTCATAAATTGTAGATTACTTATCTGAAATATCTGATAGATTTTCCATATTTCTGTATCCTTTTTGTCATATAGCTTATATATCGTTTTTAATCAATTTCTATCTGGTCATGATTTATCATAATTAATAGTATTGTATCGTTTTAATCGTAAATTTCATATTATTTTTTAAAAAAGCTTTTTATAATAATTAAAATACAGTTATTATTTTCTATTATTCTTTTGTAGAATTAATTTATATTTTCACATGCAATTTATTAATTACAATTATGCATCGGAAATTTACAATTTTTGAAAACGCATATTGGAATCGACGGGATTCGAACCTAAGACCTACGGGGTGATAGTTTAGCACTCTAACGCTGAGCTATAATCGCATGCTTGTCTGGATACTTTAGCATATGATAGTAGAGACAATGTGATTATATATAGACATTTCTGGATTAAGTTACATAGATTCTTATAAATATTGTATCACGTTTATCATATACCTTAAGTATCGTTTTTAATCTCAAATTTTAGATTATTTGCCTGATATAAATTTTCTATATTTTTCTGTCATTTTCATCATATAGCTTAATTATCGTTTTTAAACAATTTCTATCTGATCACGTTTTATGAAAATTAATAATTAATAACATCCTATCGTGTTTTTGAATTGTAAATTTCAGATTACTTATCTAAAATATTTGATAGAGTTTCAATACTTCTGTATCATTTTCGTCAACTCAGATATCGTTTTCAATCAATTTCTATCTGACCATCTTCTATCAAAATTAATAATATTCTTTCGTGTTTTTGCTTTGTAAATTTTAGAATTTGAAATTTAATCTTAAATTTTAGAATCTGAAATTTATGATTAAAGATATGATAGAATATTATTAATTTTGATAAAACACACGACTACAATAATTGATTAAAACCGACATTTAAGTCATAATAAAAACAACAGAAATACAGAAATAAAGAAAATATGTTACGTACTTTAAACGAATTATCTGAAATTTGATTCAAAAATATGATAATATATTATTAATTTTAATACAACATGACCAAATAGAAATAGATTCAAAATATCTATATGACAAAAACGATAGACAAATACAGAAAATTTATTTAATATAGCAGGTAAGTAATGTAAAATTTACGATTAAAAACGATATTTAAGCTATATAATAAAAACGTTTATAATGTTTATAAGAAACTATATAATTTAACCCAGAATTAAGAAATAAACGAAAGAATATTTATATGGATCTATATAACTTAACCTGAAAACGCGCGCGCGCGTCTTCTATATGTTTGAATAAGACAGATATTATAGAAAAATTATCGTCTCAATCGTTGGCAATATAATGTGTCACTTAGATCACTGCATTATCTAATTTAATAAGAAATAAACAAAATGATGTTTATATGAACTTATACAATTTAATCCAAAAATATCCCTATGTATTAGAATAAGATAGATTTTATGGAAAAATTATCGTATTCTATAGTTGGCAATATAATGTGACTTAGGTTATTAAATAATTAATTACTCAATGATTTAAATGAATAATTAATTATATAACAACGAATAATTTTTTTATAACATCTACCTATTTAAACATATAGGGACATTTTCGAATTAAATTATATAGATTCGCATAAATCATCCTGTCACTTATTTTATATTAAATCAAATAATGTGACAAAGAAGCTTGTGTATACAGTTACTTATTTTATCGTTTAAATAAAATAAGATATAAAACGATATATTAATTGTACAGCTTTATTATGCTGAAATCTGCAAAATAATTGTTCAATGATCTGAAGAATGTCATATTATATTGCCAACGATAGGATACAATAATTTTTCTATAACATCTGTCTTATTCAAACATATAGGGACATTTTTGGATTAAATTGTATAAGTTCATGTAAACATCATTTCGTTTATTTCTTATTAAATTAGATAATGCAGTGATCTAAATGACACATTATATTGCCAACGATTGAGACGATAATTTTTCTATAATATCTGTCTTATTCAAACATATAGGGGCGTATTAGGATTAAATTATATTGGTCCATATAAACATTCTTTCGTTATTTCTTATTAAATTAGATAATGTGGTAGGATCATATAGAGAAGCTTATGATCTCCGATAAATATTCTATCGTTTATTTAATATGAGATATAAAATGAGATAGAAATTTATAACTTTTCCATCTGATTTTAATGTCTGATAGATACGATAGATTCTGATAAAAATTATATAGAATTCCTGTCAGATTTCTATAAATTTCTACCATTTGTTATTAAATTTTTTAAGCAGGGAAGGTACTAATTCTTATTTGGTATAAATGTTGTAAATATTTGTGAATAGATATCCCTAAAAGAGAATATCCTTTTATATAAATATTGAACATCCCTATATCTATAAATATTTCTTTCTATCCATAAATATTCCTTCATAAAAATTAAAATTAAATTCTCAAATTAATGCTCATAAATTATTATTTTCATGTCCCACCAAAATATTTCTATTTTTTATTTTAGAAAGAAATGTTTTAAATAAAAATAGAATTGTTTCCAAAAAAATAAACAAAAAAACTTCGATAAACTGATCGCTCTATTAAATGATAATATCTTCAATTCCATTTTTCATATTACATATTGTATATTCCATATTTCGATTGAAAATAGGCTATCCAGACCGGAAGTCGATTTTTTAACGATTTATTAGGATCGTAAAATGTGAATACATAATAAATAAGAAATGAAGTCTTTAGCGGTTGAAGTTAGACCTTAAGTGCTAAAAAATTCCGTGTGAATTTATTTATCATATTTGTATATTTTTATCCTGTAATTTTTATCCTGAATTACGCTGAATTATTGGGAGTGTGAATAAGTTCTCGCCGTTTCACCATCAAATGGCGATATAAAAAGTTTGTGTGTATAATTAAAGATGATGACGCCTCTATATTGAAGTTCTATAACCTATGTTAAGAATCAGTGCATGTCTTTCCTTTAACCTATAAAGAACATTTTCTTTTCGTCCCATAAAATATGTCAAATTTCGTGTCAAATAAACCGTTTTTGCGGGGAATTTTACTGCACTATTTTATTCAGAAGAAATCTGCAGCTGAAGCGCACAGAATTCTTGTAGAAACCTATGGTGAACATGCTTTGGCGGAAAGAACATGCAGAGATTGGTTTAACCGATTTAAAAATTGTGATTTTAATCTTCAAGATAGAGAACGCAGTGGTGCATCAAAAAAGTTTGAAGACGAAGAACTGGAAACATTACTTGATGAAGATCCATGTCAGACGCAATCCGACATTGCACAATTATTAGGAGTTGATCGAACAACAGTTTCAAAACGTCTGTCAGCATTAGGAATGATAAACAAGGAAGGATCTTGGGTACCACGTACTAACTGAAGCCGAGAGACATCGAACGGCGTATTGTCACGTGTGAACTGCTGCTTCAACGACAAAAAAGGAAAGGTTTTTTACATCGTATTATCACTGGTGATGAAAAGTGGATATACTACAGTAATCCCATGCGTAAAAAATCGTGGGTTAAGCCGGGTGAAGCAGTAGCATCAACGCCAAAGCGGAATATACACGGTTCCAAGCTCATGCTCTG
>JAANIC010001144.1:198137-254401 GCA_017607545.1 Acromyrmex charruanus | reverse complement strand
TCCAACCCAACCAAACCATCACAGGAGATCTCTATCGACGACAATTGATGCGTTTGAGCCGAGCATTAAAAGAAAAACGGCCGCAATATGAGCAAAGACACGATAAGATTGTTTTGCTCCATGATAACGCTCGGCCACATGTCGCAGCACCGATCAAAACATACCTGGAAACGCTGAAGTGAGAAGTTCTACCCCACCCGCCGTATTCACCAGACATTGCGCCTTCTGACTACCATCTATTTCGATCGATGACGCACGGCCTGTCTGAGCAGCAGTTCACATCATACGAAAATACCAAAAATTGGATCGATTCGTGGATAGCCGCAAAAGAAGTCGTTTTTTCGACGTGGAATTCAAATGCTGCCAGAAAGATGGGAAAAAGTTGTCTTCAGCGATGGGCAATACTTTAATTGACTTGTTTTTTCATTATATTTTTTAATAAAAGATTTATTTTCAAAAAAAACGGCGAGAACTTATTCACACTCCCAATAGTTTTTTGAATTTCGGCTGGATTGTTCCACCTTTCGGTAAACTTCAGCTCACTGTCTTATACTCTTATTCTCTTATGATTTTACTCTTTTACTTTTTCGTTCATCCAGGAGATAAATTATCNAAAAAAAACGGCGAGAACTTATTCACACTCCCAATAGTTTTTTGAATTTCGGCTGGATTGTTCCACCTTTCGGTAAACTTCAGCTCACTGTCTTATACTCTTATTCTCTTATGATTTTACTCTTTTACTTTTTCGTTCATCCAGGAGATAAATTATCACATAGTTTGTCCGAAGATAGAACAACAAGTCCTTAGAAATGCAAACTGAACTATTATAGTAATATTACAAATTAAATTGACAAATAATTTAATAATTTGAATTTGCTTAATTGTCATTATTTTAAAGAGATCTTAATATATTGGAAATTTGTAAATAAGTTTATTGAAAAAATATATTGATAATTGTGCACTATAAAGGACTGAGTTTCGATATCTTGATCTTGACATCAAGATCATGACCATCAATGACTTTCAACAAGTTTTAATCAGCGTTCATTATTCGTTGAAAAGTTATTAATAAAAAAATTTGAGAAATAACATTTTGATAATTATTTATTGGGTATGGGAATAAGTTTCCGCCCTTTTTAAATGAAAAAGATGTGTTTATTTAAACAAATCTATATAAGTGAGTTATTCAAAATTTATTCAAAGTATGCTCCTTCGGAAGCGACAACTTTCTCCCACCTTTCCGGTAATAAACGGATTCCTCGAATGAAAAAATCTGATTCTTTTGAAGCGATCCATTCATCAAGCCATTTTTTGATACCTTCATAAGAATTGAATCGTTCTCCAGAAAGGGACTGCATGGATCAGAACAAATGGAAATCTGAATGGGCAATGTCCGGTGAATACGGCGGGTGGGGCAGAATTTCCCACTTTACTCCTTTCAAGTATTTCTTGACCGGTTTTGCAACGTGTGGCCTAGCGTTGTCATATAACAGAATCAGCTTGTTGTGCCTATTGTCCCATTCCGGTAGTTTTTCTTTCAAAGCTTGGTTTAAACGTATCAGTTGTAGTCGATAATGATCGCCAATGATGGTTTCGGACGGTTTGAGCAGTTCATAATATATAATACTTTTTTGATCCCACCAGATGCACAACATAATCTTCGAATAGATATTTCGTTTTGGAGTTGATGGACCTAGTTCACCTGGCATCACCCATACCTTCAAGCGTTTAGAGTTATCGTAGTAGATCCATTTTTCATCGCCAGTTACGATACGATGTAGAAAACCCTTCCTTTGTTGTCATTGACGAAGCATCTCGCAGATGACCAAACGTCTTTCCATGTCTCTCTCTTTCAATTTGTATGGCACCCAATTTCCTTCTTTTTGCACCATTCCCATTGCGTGTAGACGTTTTCCAACAGTGGATCTATCAACATTTAATTCTTTTGCCAACCTATCGAGCGATAAACACGAATCTTCTTCGAGTAATGCTTGCAATTCTGCATCTTCAAATTTTTTCGGTGCACCTTCGCGTTCTTTGTCACGCACGTCAAAATCATCACTGTTGAATCGCCGAAATCATTCTTTACAACTAGTTTTCGATGGAGCATGCTCACCGTAAATATCTACGAGCAAACGATGCGTTTCCGCAGCATTTTTCTTTAAAATAAAATAATGGAGTAAAACTTCCCGCAAATGCTGCTTTTTTGGAATAAATTCCGACATCTTCAACGCAAAAAAAGTTACTCTTTGTTACTCTTCGAACGAATGCCATCTATTGGGTACAAAAGTTTGGACACACACCTTTCAAAAACATGTCTTGCCGTTCTATCAAACACACGAGCAATGCTACTAACGACATCTTTCTGCAATGGGCGGAAACTTATTCCCATACCCAATACATTAAGGAATTCCAATGACCGTGACATATGTTGTCAAGGTCATGATCCTAAGTAACCTCCAACAAGTTTTACCTATCGCATTCGTTAAGAAGTTATTAACAGTTACAGATAATAATTCTTTCTCTATTTTACATGAAAAGTCAGATGACTCTAGATAGGCAGAGAGGTATAAGATGGACCGATTAAAGGAATATGACTTTCCACGCGAAACGAGATCTATCTCATCTCCCCCCTGTTTACAGTCGCACAACCGCAGTATATACGATAGCACCCCTTACGGAAAAAATTCAAAATTTCCGTCTTTATACTCAAATTTGAGTGTAAACCCGAAATTTTAGGAATTTACTTTGAAATTTGTGTTTAAAAATGTCTAAATTGTGAGTGTTACACAGCAGATTGAATGTTTACACTCAAACATTGAGTATATACACCAAAAGATTGAGCATTCACACTTGTAAAATATAATCAAGCAATCAAGCCCTCTCTTCGCACGTGCGCAGAAATCTGATCGCTTACGACACCTGTCATCGAAGTAGTATAATAGTGGCGGTTTTGGGCCAGGGATACAACCATCTGGCTGCCACCAGGCAGCGCTGGCAGTCGCGAGAGGAACTTGTTGGAGATGGGGGGGAGGGTGAAAAGAGAAATAAAAATATAAAAATGCTACGTAGAGAAAAGAAGAAAAATGCAAAATGCTTACCTGATATCCCCATTCCCTGCTACCTCCTCCGCAGTCACCACCATTTAATCGTCATCTTTCTCATTCACCTCCCCCATCTACGCAGTCTCTTCGGCCTAAGCGGCAATCTCAGCCGTTTCAGCCTCTTCCTCAGCCTCTGCCGCCACCACAGCAAAGTATATTACACAAAAATATAATAATTCCTCCTCAGTTAAATCGAAGAAGTCGAGCATGAACTCGATCAGTTCGTCACTCGTACAAGATGCAAAATTAAAAATCGAGAGGCTCTCGTCGAGTTCATGCTCGATTTCCTCCTCCTCTTCCGTAGGAGCATCTTCGCCGACAGAGAAATCCTCCTCCTCAATTTCGCCGGCCTCCATGAGGGGGACATCCTTCTCCTCCTCATCATTTTTTTCAAATTTATAGGGCTCTCTGAATTTCATTTTTACACACACACCGTTTAAATATATATAACTGATAATGTCCGCGCGCGGATAAAACGTGGACAAGACTGCTGCTGAAAAGCTTCTTCGCTGTAGTGAGACTGTCCTGGGATTTATCTATGGCAGTCAATGTATATAAAAAGTAAATCAAAAGTGTCGCCGCGAAAAGATCGACAAAATAAGTTCGTAGAAAGTTGCCTTTGTTGTGCATAGAGCATCCGGCTATCAAATATTATCGTTATACACATTGAAATATTGAGCAGCGCTGCCATCGCCGCCGCTGCTGCCGCAGCCATGCGCTCTATCTCATATACTTGCCATATACTCGTACTTACCATCTTTCTCTCGATACGTTATGCCATCTGTTGCGACTCATATGCATTCTATACTTACGATTTTTTCTCTCTCATTGCAGCTTTTTATGTGATTCCTTTTGCTTATTCTCATACGCAAAATATATAAATACACACACACACACACACATATATATATATATATATATATATATGTGTGTGTGTGTATATTTATATATTAAAGCATTATTAGAATATAATTGGATAATAATGCTTTTAAGCGAGCGTGGCAATATTATCAAACGCGATAATACCATCGATCGCGATGCTGCCGGCACATGTAATATGATACGAAGAATGTAAAAAGGAAAAGAAAGCATAGATATCGCGAAGACGGAAGGAATGGATAATTTTAAACACTGAGACATACAGTTAATATTTGTTTATTTTTCATATACTAGATATATTATTATTATTATTATTATTATTATTCACAGTATACCTAATAAATCACATTCAAAATTTGAATTTTTATCATAAATTTTACGTTAGGTGATTGCTGCATCGTATTTGTTATTTGATGCCTTTCGCGATGATATCATAATTGTAATTTAATATAACTAAAACTGTGTGTGTGTGAATGTGGATACGATTTTCTATGCACATGACTTTTAGCTAGGTATAGAGCGGTTACCACCGATCACGCAAAGCATGCATTATCCATCGAACGCACCTTGATCACCGCTTTCTTAAGTATAATTTCTCGCAGTACCTCGAAATAACATCCCGCGCGCATTGAATTATGTTTATTCACATTCACTATCAAATTGAGAATTCACGACAATGCCCACCCGCTGTCGCGTTCCTAAAATTTTTCCAGTGATGTTAAGATGGGCTCGATGACCTGTCGCTCGTACCACTCGTGCATATCGATATATCTCTGTTCTTTGTAATTATGCTCTTATTAGCACGTTCATTCTTCGTCGCAAACTCGCTGTTGAACGCGATGTTCATTTTTACACTGCCGTGTCTTTCTACAGTGTCTTGCACTTGTTCGAGCACTACATCGCCAGCGTCTTTCAGAAACCGCGGTTCGATGTTTATCACCGATTAGAATTTATCACTGTGCCTGTCAATATACGACTCTCGAACGCTATTTCGATCTTGTGCTATCGAAATCCATATCCGGCACCCACATGCACGAATCGTCCACGCACCGAATCCTTCAAACTCTCGAGCCTCGCGATATATGTGATCACTGATTGTCTCTTGCCGATATACAACCGTGGGCGTTTCGCATAACTCTGCTCTTCCAGAGATTCTGTGCTCGTCGCATCGTTCTTCTCATGCGACGTACTCTTCTATGGTATTCAACTGTTCTAGTCGCTTGCTCTATCAAATCGCGCTCCATATATAAATATATATGATTGCCATAGATAAATCCCGGGACAGTCTCGCTACAGCGAAAAGAATGCTTTTCAGCGGCAGTCTTGTCCACGTATTATCCGCGCGCGGACATCATCAGTTATATATATTTAAACGGTGTATGTGTGTGTGTAAAAATGAAGTTCAGAGAGCCCTATAAATTTGAAAAAATGATGAGAAGGAGGAGGATGTCCCCCTCATGGAGGCTGGCGAAATTGAGGAGGAGGATGTCTCTGTCGGCGAAGATGCTCCTACCGAAGAGAAGGAGGAAATCGAGCATGAACTCGACGAGAGCCTCCCGATTTTTAATCTTGTACGAGTGACGAACTGATCGATTCATACTCGACTTCTTCGATTTAACTGATGAAGAGGAATTATTATACTTTTGTGTAATATACTTTGCTGCGGTGGCGGCAGAGGCTGAGATAGAGGTTGAAGCTGCAGAGATTGTTGCTTGGGCCAAAGAGACTATGTAGATGCGGGAAAAGGATGAGGAAGAGAACGATTAAATGGTGGTGGCTGCGGAGGAGGTAGCAGGGGATGGATGTATCAGGTAAGGATTTTGCATTTTTACTTCTTTTCTCTACGTAGCATTTTTATATTTTTACTTCTCTTCTCTACATGCTCCCCCCCCCATCTCTAACAAGTTCCTCTCGCGACTGCGACACCAGCACGGCCTGATAGCAGTCAGGTGGCTGTATCTTTGGCCCAGAACCGCCACTGTTATATTATTTACTCACCAAAAAGTAAAATCACCAACTCGAACATGCGGCGATCATGCTGGCAGAGATGTAATAAAAACGCCGGCTGTCCCGGGCGATTCGTTTTGAGAATTCGAAAAAGGTAAATCTTCGGAGCGTCGTGATATTGCGAGTGAGTCTCGTTAGTTTTCTCGTAATCGCTTTAACGTATCACGGAATTAAGTTATACGTCAACGCGCCGGTAGTACAAGTGTATTCCGGTTATGTGATTTGCAATTAAGGTCAGTGTTCAAATTTAAGAGACCGTTTCTTCAGAAACCTCTCCAACATTAATAATCTCCTTCTCCAGATTTTTCAATCCTGACAAGATAAATTATAATTGGGCGAAGCGAGATCTACGAGACGATTAATACTACCTTAAATAGCAGTTCGTCTCTCTTAAAAATCATTTTTAATCTTACAATATCAGAAGTGGGATTCAACTTGCTTCCCATCAAAGGATAAATCACGCGATTCGGCTACGGCAGACTGATTACCCCGCGTGATCGTCTATCGACCTTTCTTTCGAGAACATTCGATCACTGTTGTTTTTCGAAATTCAAGATAACGGTTCACGAAATGAATCGTTCGCAATTAGACAAAATGTCTATAGATCAACTTCAAGAGAGAGCTCAGAAGTTTGATATTCCTCTCACCGAAGATCCTAATGCACTGATCGATGCAATTATGAGTTATTATGAAAAAACTTTGGTACAGAGAAAAATTACGGAGCCCTCCGCAAGTTCTTCGAGAATCACAAAGGCCACAGCGATGACCAAGACGACCCAGGTGAGACAGGTCGACATGGGCACATTGGTCGCAGCCGTGACCATACCTTTGCAGCAAATGTAGCAGCAGATTTTAGAAAATCAATGAACTCAACAGAAACTGCTTCAGCAAATGCTTATTGCTATTACAGCATTTAATACAGCGACAGCGATTCCAGTAGAGCAGTTACCGGTAGAGCAATTCGTGGAGTCACAAACGGAAGCGATTTCACCATGCAGTCAGGAGTCTGAGGTTCTGTCTCAACGGTCTTCACTGAGATCGTTTCCTTCTTCAAATACCATCTCAGTTTTGGTCACATAAATTCTAGAATTCGGTGGACACAAATCGGAAAACGTGCAACTCTGGATACAACGAGTCGAAGAGGTATCTAGAATACATAAAGTGTCACAAGACATTACGCTGTTAGCCGCCTCGAGTAAACTGGTCAAAATCGCAAAGAAATGGTACAAAACCATTCTGGAGCGATGTTCGAGTCATAGCAAGGTTTTAAAGAGGCAATTTCTAGAAAATTTTTCCGAAAAGTAATGTACCATGTAGCATTATAAAAAATTGAGGCGCGAAAATGGAATTATTATAAAGAAACTTTCCTAGAGTATGCGATGGAAAAAATTCGCGCTGATGCACGACTTAAATCTAGCTCCAGATAACACAATACACTTATTAATCAGCGGCATAGCCGATCACTAAGAGAGACAGCAGCCTCATTGAACTCATAATCGGCGGAACCGAATAAAAACACGAATATCGAAACCAAATGCGGAAAATCAAAGGACATTCAGAAGACGACGGGAAAGAATACACAAGGTACGAGAACTACCGACAAGGACGAGGTGTGTCGCAAGACACCGGAACACAGCATCGACAATTGTTTCAAACGGCGGCGCAAGGAACAGACACAAGCTCGACCTCATCAAGGACCTCCTCGGCACCTTTTGCAATGGTTTCAATCGTAGACAAGGGAGAACGACACGGTAGTCCTAGTTCGCACTCACGGTAGGAATATTTATATTGACCAACCTGCATTGAAGTTCACTTAATCACATTACATATAATTTGTCCACGTTGGTGGACACAGGAAGCCCAATATCTTTTGTAAATTGTCTGTATATTATAAATTTTATCAAAAGTCGACCGAAGCATTAGAGTCGCCTATTACAAAATATAAAGCTGTTAACAATAAGCCTGTTGCAATTCACTATCAATTCGGAATTAGCGTTAGAGCAATTACTGAACCAATCATTAGAAATAATCTTACACGTACGAGGGGTATCCAGAAAATAAGTTCCGTTTGTATTATACGTTTAGTAAGGTCGATGTATGAGCGAGCTGGCAACACAGCTTTGAAGAGGGGAAGCTACCGAATAGAATGAGCGGTGTTCGGCGTCAGTAGCTCGTGAAACACGGTCAGGAGAGGTTATCAAAATGGAGTCCTCCACTTCGCGTCCCGCCACCTCCATTCCGATTCCTTCTCGAGTTGTTTTGCGCGGCATCATTCAGTTTCTTTTTGCTCAAGATTTTAAATCGGTTGATATTCACAAACAGCTTGTTTCTGTATATGGAGAGAGTGTGATGAGTGAATCTATGGTGCGGAGATGGGTCCGAGAATTTAAGGCAGGAAGACATTCGCTTGAAGACGAAAGTGGGAGAGGCAGACCCTCCCTTATCACGGATGAGTTGACGACAAAAATTGAAAATGCGATTCGCAATGATCGTCGTTTAACTTTAGATGAACTCCACAACCTTTTTCCAGAGATATCCCGAAGTCTTATCCATGAGATCGTTTCAGAAAAACTCGAATTTCGCAAGGTTTGCGCCCGTTGGGTTCCCAGAGAACTGACTCCTCTACACAAGGCCACACGAGTGACTGCAGGTAAAGAATTTTTGGACCGTTACAGGGAATGAGGGAAATGGCTTCCTTAAATCTATAGTCACTGGAGACGAGACCTGGGTCGCCCATTACACACCAGAAAACAAAAGACAGTCAATGCAATGGATGCACACCTCTTCTCCAACTGCAAAGAAGTTCAAAGTGGTCAAGTCCGTCAAAAAAATCATGGCTTCTCTCTTCTGGGACCAAAAAGGAATTTTGCTGATTGATTTTTTGCCTCAAGGAGCAACAATAAATGCGGAGCGCTATTGTGAAACTTTGAAAAAGCTGCGTCGGGCCATTCAGAACAAAAGAAGGGGGATGTTGACGGCAGGTGTGTCCCTTCTTCACGACAATGCTCGGCCGCACGTCGCTGCTTCAACAACTGCACTTTTGAATTAGTTTAGTTGGGATGTTTTGACCCACCCACCGTATAGCAACCCACCGGATCTAGCACCATCGGACTACCATCTTTTTACGAAACTGAAGGAGTCCTTGGCCGGAAAACGCTTCCAAAGCGACGAGGAAGTTCAGACAGCTGTAACTAACTGGACTAAAGAACTGGCGGGAAGTTTCTATGCAGAAGGGATTTCGAAGCTTGTTTCCAGATATACAAAATGTATTGAGATTGACGGGAATTATGTAGAAAAAGACTAGAAGTTGTCAAGTATTATCCATGTAAATTTTAGATTTTTTCAATAAAAACTTTATTTGTAAAAAAAAAACGGAACTTATTTTCTGGATACCCCTCGTATTAAAGGACGACAGTCTTGCAATGGATTTAATCTTGGGCCGTGATTTTCTGGATACGCATAACGGCTGTTTATCGTCCACAGACGACAAAATCTTAGCGCCATCGGCCTTTCCAAAGGCGCTGCTACAAGTTCTCACATGCGCAGAAACTTGCAACAATGTCACGCTTATTAACAAGATCGAGATTGATTTCGATTCGAGCATAACAGATAATAGGCTTGTTGTCCGAGATAGATTCCACGATTGTAGATCTTGTTGATGATAATTATACCGTTAAAGTCAATCTTAAGGATGATTTGGTTTTTGCCTACGCGTTGCGTCGTTTTGCGTATAAAGAGAAACTACAGATATGCGAGATCACTAACGATCTTTTGGCGCGCGGCATAATAGAGAAAAGTAATTCGCAATATTGTGCACGGATTGTCCCCGTTAGAAAAAAAATGGCCGCATGCGGCTATGTATAGATCTAGGACAGTTAAATCAAAGAATTTTAAAACAAAAATACTCATTTCCGATTATCGAGGATTGTATCGCACTCCTCAGTAATAAGAATGTTTTCACTCTCCTCGATTTGCACGACGGCTTTCACCAAATCAAGGTTGATGAACAAAATATTTTTCGTTCGTCTGACGGGCAATCCGAGTATACACGTCTGATGGGCAATCCGAGTATACCATACACGTCTTCCGTTTGGTTTCTCCGAAAGTCCGGCCGAATTTCAAAAGCGATTAGTATATATACTACAACCATAGAGGACAATCGAGTCATTGTGTATATTGACGACATAATGATAGCAACGGAACTTAATGATTTTAAAGGATGTATTGTTGACTCTCAAGAAATACGGATTCGAATTGAATCTCAGCAAATGTAAATTTCTTCTGAGTCAAATAGAATATTTAGGCTATATGATCTCAAATAATCAAATAACTATAAGTCAGCACCAAATGCGATTGGTCAGTTCCCGCATTCGCGCAATGTAACGGACGTCCAACGTTTCTTAAGTTTAGCAAATTATTTCCGCAAATTCATCAAAGATTTCTCTTGCAAAACTAAACCATTCCGGTTCTTGCTATGTAAAGATACAAGCTTCCAATTTACCGACGATTGTATTAAGCTTTCGAAAATCTTAAAAAAGAGCTAACATCTTTCTCGGTTCTGTCTCTCTATCAATCCGAATGCGGAAACTCAATTACACACAGACGCCAGCGTTAACAGCTTGGACGATATACTGCTAAAAACAATCGAGCGGAGATTGGAAGCCGATAGCTTTTTTCAATCAACCAACCAATCAAGCAGAAAAGAACTATCATAGTTCCGAATTAGAGATGCTCGCAATAGTGCGCTCTATCGAGTGCTTTCATATTTATTTATACGGCTTGATAACCGTTCACAGTGATAATCGACTATAACGCCCTTGTTTTTGCAATAATTAAAGCCAATTTAAACCCAAGGATCGCCAGATGGACGCTCGCATTACAGCACTATTCTTTCGACATTAAGCATAGAGTAGGTCAACGCATGGTACACGTAGACGCGCTCAGCCGCGCCGTAAATTATGTCAACGCGGTACCTCTCGAGAGAAAACTCAAACTGAAACAATTAAAAGACATGTTTCTTCAAATGATAGCGCGCAAGTTGGAATTTTCGGATAGTGATAAATTCCAACTAATTGATGGTTTGGTATATAAAAAAGATACCGACCGCCCTCGATTCGTAATGCCCGAATCGATGGTAACAAATGTAATTCGCGTTTACCACGATCAAATGGCACACTACGGCGTCAAGGCATTTCGAACACTTACTGGTTCCCGGCCATGAGGAGAAAAGTTACTGATCATATCGATAAATATGATTGCATAAATTGCGTAGTGGTTAACTTTACTCCCCATGCGAAGGAAGGAGAAATACAAATAATACCTCTCTCAAAGGACCTTTTCAAAATTTTGCATGTAGACCATTTCCATTACAATCGACCGAAGACTCGGTACATCTTAGTAATCATTGATTCGTGCATGCACTTCACGTGGCTTTTCCCGATAAAAACAACGAATTCAAAAGAAGTTAACGGGTCTCAAAAGCCTCTTTAACATTTTTGGACTCCCGTCTGAAATAGTGTCCGACAGAGGTTCTGCATTTACCTCCTCTGAGTTTCAAACGTTTATAAACTCGCAATAAAACACAGGCTCGTGGCCGTAGTCTCACCATGGGCAAATGGCTTGGTCGAGAAGGTGAACCGATTATTGAAATCCTCACTGAAAAAATTGGTAAACTCTCCTGCCGATTGGAGCGCTCGTTTGAATCAGGCGCAATATGTCTTAAATAACACATACCATACAGGAATTAAAAATTTCTCTTCGAAATTATTACTGGGGCGTCGTGATCACTCCGATAAGATTCTGTCAGATTTAATTGATAATTTGGCAGGCATCGATAAAGATCTCCTTACGGAACGAGACTCAACCCGTGACGTAGCAGCTACTCAAAACCTAAGAAACTATAATAAACAGCATTATGACAAAAGACATATTGCTCCGACTCAATACAAGAAAGGCGAATACGTGAATTACAGGCGAAGCCAGGACAAAATTCAAAATTAGAACCGCTGTATGAAAGGCCCTACGAAATCGTTAAACTGGAACACAACCGTTACCTTAGATCAGACATTCCGAAATTTAGCACGACTCGGATAAATTAAAACCCTGGATTCGCCCAGTACCCACTATTTAATAATGTGATAGTCAAGATAATAGGAAACTTTTATTGTTCCAACAGAAAAGAAAGAATATTTGAGTCGATGTATATTAACTCTAAATGTAAGTTAAAGCCACCTCTAACATCAAAAATTGTTAACCAAAAAAAAAAGAGAAACATTCGAGGACGAATGCGTTGGCAGAATGGCCGACTGTAAAATATAATCAAGCAATCAAGCCCTCTCCTCGCACGTGCGCCGACATCTGATCGCTTACGATACCTGTCGAAAAATAAAATTACCAACTCGAACATGCGGCGCTCATGCTGGCAGAGATGCAATAAAAACGCCGGAGCACTGCTGCCCCGGGCGATTCGTTCTGAGAATTCGAAAAAGGTAAATCTTCGGAGCGTCGTCATATCGCGAATAAGTCTCACTAGTTTCCTCGCAATCGCTTTAACGTATCACGGAATTACAAGTTATACGTCAACGCACCGGTAGTACAAGTGTATTCCGGTTGTGTGTTTTGCAATTAAAGCCAGTTTAAATTTAAGAGATCGTTTCTTCAGAAACCTCTCCAACATTAATAATCTCCTTCTCCAGATTTTTCAATCCTGACAAGATAAATTATAATCGGGCGAAGCAAGATCTACGAGACAATTAATATTACACAAAGAGAGACAAAGGGCTACCAGCCTAAAAGAATTATCATAAAATAAAAGAATTTTTTGAACAGTTAATAAATAAAACATGTTATCAAGTTAAAATATAAACTTTAATTTGACCGGTAACAAATAAAACAAACGTTTCGATCCCTGTTGGATCATTTTCAATGTGAACAAAAATAACAATGGGAATATTACATAGATAAAATATATAAAAATTAAAATTCGCTCTCGATCGCAGTATCAAATAAATCTCGCTCCAATATAAAATCAAAGTTATAAAGATGTTGTAATCAACAAAAAGGTATTCCTCTGGCTTGTATATGTAGATTAAGAACGAGTATGTTTCTGTTAGAAAGTACAAAATGTAATGTAGAATTGCCACAAGAATAAGAAATCAAAAATAATAAGAAAAGTACAAAACGAGTCGCAAGTAATAAAAAGAAAAGTACAAAACAAGTCGCAAGTAATAAAAAGTAAAAATAAAAAGGCAAAAAATAATCTAATGTTATGAGAAGTATACATAAGAGTCATTAATGTGGATAGAGAATGTGTGATACCGTCATACGTTATATATTATATATTTAATTTAGTATAAATAAATTGAAAATAAATACTTTTTATTGAGTGTCAAAGTGATATGTTATCTCTTATTAAGCAATGTGATGAGATTGAATGTAATTGTTAGGGTAGAGGACCTTGGTGTCCCCGTTGCGCTATGTGGAGCGCTATTTTCTCTTTGTCCGAGATCTGTGTCTCCTGCCTTGTGGCTTGTCCGTGTCGGTATTGGCAGCGTGTGATAAAAGATGAAATGAATGATATCTTTTTTTGCCTTAATATAAGACCTCTTTTTATTATTTCTTGAATTACACTCGCGTCTTCTATAATAAAATAATAAAACTCTTGTGCACCAGTCATGCACGTGTTATTAGCGAAGAGGTCGCACACGGAATCTTCGAAAAAACTGTGAGAAGCGCGGCGGTTTACACGCAGGCAGCATAGTCGCGCGCATGCCTCCCCTTCGGTGGGCCCCATCAGCGACACGGCACGTCGCTAACACGCAAAGCCAACGGGCTGGTATCAAGCCCGCTGAGCCACACACACACACACACTGATAAGCGCCAACATACCGGCGCTCTTGAAAGAATCGCCTTTCAATAAATACAAAATGAATATGTTTGATCCACAAAATCATGTTATCAACGATGAAAATAATAATACTAAGACATGAACATGAATACCAAGAGATACACAAAAAACGTCAAATTTCCAATATCATAACTGGACCTTAGTTTTCAATTGTAAGTAGACAGAGACGAGTAATCGGTCGCTTGTAACTGCCGTTAGCAGTACGCACCGTTACAACGCGTGCTATGATATCCTTGCCTGGATGTATGTCTTGAATTCTTCCCAGAGGCCATGATAGTGGAGGAATGTTGTCTTCCTTGATGATAACCATTTGGCTTACATGTACGGATGATTCGTTTATCTGCCACTTGTTATGTTCCTGGCATTGGTGAAGGTACTTGCGGGTCCATCGTTTCCAAAAATGTTGTCGCAATAGTTGTATGTACTGCCATCGGGAGAGACGGTTTATAGGTACCTCGTCCAGGGATGGCTCTGGATACGTTGTGAGAGGTGTACCCACTAAAAAGTGTCCGAGAGTTAGAGAGGTGAAGTCGTTGGGGTCCTCGGAAAGAGGGGTGAGAGGACGCGAGTTTAATATCGCTTCAATCTGGATGAGCAATGTTTCCAGCGCGTTTCATCGCGTTTCAAATTGGAATTCTTTGTAATGCGAACCAAATGTCGTTTGGTCCCCTTCACGGCGGCTTTCCATAAACCTCCATGGTGGGGAGACCGTGGTGGGATAAAGTGCCATTGCACTCCTGGAATTCGGGTTTGATCCTGGATATGTTGTTGAGTTGACTTATTACATAGCAGATTCCTTAACTCGCTCAATTCACGTTCGGCACCGACGAAGTTTAGTCCATTGTCAGAAAAGATGTTTGAAAGGAGATCTCTTCTTCGAAGACGAACCGCCTGAAGACGTTTAGAAATACTTCTGACGACAAGTTAGACGCCAACTCGATATGGATCGCCTTGGTGGCCAAACAAATAAAAATTGCGATATAACATTTTATTAGCTTAGTGGATCTCCTAGCACCTTCCTTGTAATAGAGGGGGCCGGCATAATCCACTTCACATTGATCAAATATCTTGGAAGACATTTTACCCGGTTCCGGCAAGTTTCCCATAATAGCGGAAGCGAGTTTTGGTGAACTCTTGAAACAGATGATACATCTCCTGAGAATCTGTTGAATGACGTTACGCGCCAGTAACGCTCACGCACCGCGGCCAGAGTAGCTTGTGGTTCGGCATGAAAGTACCTTTCATGCTCGTGTATCACAATTAAGCGGGAAAATGGATAATTTCCAGGCAACAGCATGGGATGCTTGGAGGCATAAGGCAAGGAGGATTCTCTCAAACGACCGCCGACACGTAAGATGCCGGAATCATCAAGAAATGGATTTAATTTTAAGATGGGATTGTTTGTAAGAACAGCCTTGTGATTGCTAAGTGCCTTCACTTCACTTGGAAAATATCTCGTTTGTATTATTTTGATTACACGATAATATTTTGATTACACGATGATATTATTTTGATTGCCTGTTGCTGCTCACTGAAAGATACAGGTGGTAGTCCTTGTTCTGCAAAGATGAGATCTCCTGAGAATGGTCGGATGAATCTTTTGAACTCTTGGAACCTTTTGTAAAACGAATCATGTACGCAAAGACTCGAATGAGCCTGGTAAAGTTTGAATATCGATAGAATATGTCAGGTTCTTGTGCACTAGCGCTCACTGCAGTAATAGCCTTAAGTTTTCGCTCAGGGACGCTCGCCATGTGCAGGTACGGCTTCTTGAGGCCAGCTTTCTCTGTCACGTCCCAGCCAGGAGGGCCTCGACCACTAGATTTCCAATTGCGTCAGGGAACCCGGCATGACTTCGTGGGACAATGGGTCCGCGGGATTATCCTGACTCGGAACGTGATTCCATTGCTGAATTTATGTTAATTCCTGTATCTCACCAGTGCGATTTGCCACGAAGGTTGACCAAGATCGACTGCACGATTGCAACCATGATAGTACAATTGTAGAATCCGTCCATAGATGAATGGATGCTATTGGACAGGTGAGACATTTGGAGATCTTGTTGATAAGACGAGACAGTAGCAATGCACCACATAACTCGAGGTGCGGAAGCGACAGACTCTTCAACGGCGCCACTCTGGACTTGAAGCAAAGTAGATGTATGCGATAAGCACCGTTGATTGAAGTGGAGCGCAAATAAATGCATGCTCCGTATGCAATTTCGCTAACGTCTGAGAACCCATGTAGCTCCAAACTGGTATATTGTTCTGTGGTTGTGACAAGACGAGGAATGCGTATGCCATGCAGTTCCTATAACTCTGCTTCAAAGCGTCTCCATTTGGTATGTAATTCTAAGGGAATCGATTCATCCCAATCAAGCTTGAATCGCCAGAGGTCCTGCATGATGGACTTGGCGAGTAATGTAACTGGACCTAGCAGCCCCAGTGGGTCAAAAATGAGAGATATGCGTGATAAAATGCTTTATTTGGTAGGCGTCTCCATAGGAGGCAGATGATTGATGGATACGAATACTTGAATACGTCAGCTTGGTAATCCCATGCAATGCCTAACGCCTTCTTCTCGGCGTTCTTGTCTGAGGATAAAGTGAATTCTCTTGGCTCGCTGGAATTTTGATCCTGGAGGGCAAGAGCATTGGATGCGCATTTTCTGAGCTCGAATTTCCCGTCCTGCAGCAATGCAGTGATCTCCTTCTTGATAGACAGAGCTTCATCTATTGAGTTGGCTCCCGACGAGATCATCGACGTAGAAGTCTCTCAATGCTATTTGCGACGCCCTCGGATAGCAATCCGCATTATCCTCCGCTAACTTTCTCAGAGCTCTGATAGCCAAGAATGATGCTGATGACATACCATAAGTGACAGTTAGTAATTCAAAAGTCTTTATGGGCTCATCTGGCGACTCTCGCCAGAAAATACGCTGCAATGGTATCTGAGTTGAATCGACCAGAACCTGCCGATACATCTTTGATATATCGGCTGTGAGAGCGATTTTGAATGTTCGGAATCTGGCCAAAATGGAGAAGAGATCCTCTTGTTGTGTGGCCCTACTCTCAATATGTTGTTTAAAGATAGTCGGGTTGTGGTCTTGCATGAGCCATCAAATACCACCCTGAACTTGGTAGTGGAGCTCGTTTCATTTTGTACAACATGATGTGGAAGATAGAAAGCTGGAGAGCCATGGCTTAGCATCGTGCTATTGGTCACCTCCTTCATGTGATTCAAGCGCCTGTATTCATCCATGAACTTCCTGTATTCGTCGTACATGCGGGGTTGAGCGATGAGCCGCTTCTCTAACGATTTGAAACGTTTTAGAGCGATGTCCTTGGATTCTCCCAATTCATCCAGCTTGTCTTGCTTTGTTGACAACTTAACGATAAAACCTTCTAAATTTCGCTTTACGACTCTTCACAGGCCTTTTCCTCGAGAGAAAATGGTTTAGGAGTTGTATCATGTTCAATCTCCCAAAACTGATTCAATGTGAGTCTTAAGTCATCGAGTGAGGTTAAATGAAACTTAAGGGAAGAAACAGATCCGGTTATGTCACTTGGTGTGATACCGGAAATGATCTATCCAAAATGTGTCTTTTGCAAAGTCGGCTGATTTTTTGATTGTTTGATCTGACTCGCGTAAATGTGCCTCCAGAAGGACTCGGTCCCGATTAACATGTCAATGCTTGCTGGTACGTTAAAACTAGGATCAGCGAGTTTTATATGTTTTGGAACAGACACACTTTGCATGGGTATGAAGTGCTGTGGCAACTGCTGTGTTATTTTTGGAAGCATTACGCAGTCCATTTTTTCGGAAAAATTATTAAAACGTGATTTAACGCAAAGATTAACTACTTTATTAGCGTGGATTACTTCATCCATAACTCCCGCCACTGATACATCAAGAGGTCGCTCCCTAAGCTTCAAACGATTTGCTAACTCCTTCGTTATGAAATTCATTTGAGAACTGCTGTCAAGTAATGCTTGACATGAATGAATTTGATTATTGGAATCGTATACATGGATAATTGCGGTAGACAGTAAAATATTTAACGAACGATGACCTGATGTACATTGCGTGGCGACGGGGAGTGGAGGATTGGTTGCTTGACCTGCTGCATGCGTGTTTGATTGCGAACTATTCGGAGAGCTTATGTGTAACAATGTGTTATGTTTTTTACTACACTTTCAGCACATACTTGAATTACATGCTTTCGCTTGATGTGTATTCGATCGCAAACAATTGAGACATAAATGTGCTTTTTTCGCGGCCTTAATTCTATTAGGTGTACAGCTTTGCTTCCGCCGTTTTTTTCCGAAATTCGAGGCTTTATTGTAAAAAACTGGTTATACATTTATGATTCAAAGTATTGTCCGTCGCTGGCCACTACTTTCTCCCATCTTTCGGGCAGCGTACGAATCCCACGTCGAAAAAACTGATCATCTTTTGAGGCGATCCACGAATCGATCCAATTTTTTACTTCTTCATAAGACCGGAAGTGCTGGCCGTGTGCCATTGATCGAAACAAGTGATAGTCAGAGGGAGCAACGTCTGGAGAATACGGCGGGTGGGGTAGGACTTCCCATTTCAAGTCTTGACCACTTTCGCAATATGGGGTCGAGCATTGTCATGCTGCAAAATCACTTTATCGTGTCTCTCGTTGTATTGCGGCCGTTTGTCTTTCAATGCTCGGCTCAAACGCATCAATTGCGTTCGATACTGATCGCCTGTGATTGTTTCAGTTTTAACAGCTCATAATACACTACTCCGAGCTGATCCCATCAAATACAGAGCATGACCTTGGAGCCGTGAATATTCGGTTTGGCCGTCGACGTGGAAGCATGGCCGGGAACTCCCCATGATTTTCTGCGCTTGGGGTTATCGTAATGAACCCATTTTTCGCCCCCAGTCACAATGCGATGCAGAAATCCCTTCCGTCTTTGCCTTTCAAGCAGCTGTTCACAAGCAAACAAACGCCGTTCAACATCTCTCGGCTTCAACTCGTATGGCACCCAATTTCCTTGCTTCTGAATCATTCCCATGACTTTGAGGCGTTTTGAAATGGCTTATTGAGTCACTCCCAATGATCGTGCCAATTCTTCTTGATTTTGACACGAGTCTTGATCAAGTAATGCCAATTCTGCATCTTCGAAAACCTTCTCTCTTGCCTTCTTTCTCTCTATGCCGGTCTTCGACGTCAAAATCACCGTTCTTGAAGCGTTGAAACCACTCACGACACATTCTTTCACTAATAGCGGTCTCACCATAAGTATTTGAGAGCATTCGATGAGCCTCAGCCGCAGATTTCTTCATATTGAAGCAGAAAATTAAAACCTCCCGCAAATGACGAGAATTTGGCTCGTAAACTGACATTTTCAATCGAGAATAACTTTATGATGCAGACATAAATCGACTAATGTTTCTATGGGATTATGTTGACGGATGCCCAAGTTTATCATATGACGTCTATTTGATCTATTTATTTCGACCACTACTTACCGCTAAAACCATCTATAGGAAAACGACGGAAGCAAAGTTGTACATCTAATATCTTCAACTGATAAACTGATAAATTCTTTACAATGATATATGGAATGATTTTGCTTACAAACAGCACAAGAAAGATTGGATGTAGCGACATAGACGTGGACCTTGAATTGTTATTATGCTTTGATGTGATATTACTTGTTACGTTATTATAAAATCTACCATGTACTGATTCCAATGCCTGGCACCGGAGAGTCAAGCATTCTATTAAGCTCTTTAAATCTGGCAGCTCTTTTCCCTTGATGCTTAATTCCCACGCCTTGCTGGTGACTACATCCAACTTACAAATGATAAGATGAATAATTAAATCATCCCAATAATCAGTAGGCATTCCGAGGGCCTTGAGCGCATGTAAATGTTTAAGAAAAGTGTCTAATAATTCACGAGTCATGCTGTGATTTTCCTTACGCACAGCTGATACTTCGAATAAAGCGCGAACATGCTTTTGAATCCAATGATTGTCGAAATGTTCTTTGACCGCCGCCCATGCTTCATGATAATTGGCTGCAGTGGTCTCTATGGATTTAATTATGTCAGAGGCAGTGTCCTTTAAGGAAGACTTCAGGTGATGAAATTTTTTAATTTCCGCTAAACCCTCATTTAAATGAATTAACTGTTCAAAGGTATCCCTGTAGGAATACCAATCGTCATATGCACCTGTAAAAACTGGTAAATCGATTTTAGGCAATTTAACACGCGTTTCCCTCGATTTCCCTTTCTCACGTTTCCCGCTTGTCCATTTATGCTTGATGAAGTTGACGGAGATGCGTTTTTTTTTCATACGCTCAATAAGAGCGGCATAACAAGCCATTAACTGGAAATAAGAAGTTTCAAAATTGTCGCGCTATTCATGGAGAACTCTTTTGTCGGTGATCGAGGGATCTGCGTTTTCAAGAATTTCTATACGAAATTAAGCTGCTTCGAATTGATTCCACAATTCCGATAGTCTTTGCTTACGCTCAGTGAGACCATGCTGCGATCCGCACGTCGAAATTGTCGATAAAAGTCCTTAACCGGGTAACCACGGACTTTATGTGAGCTCTCTTAATTTTTGCATCTGCTAATGGAAGTGTTTCCATTATGAAAAAACGTTAAATATAATGCGTGATATTGACTACGTGGCAACGTAAAGCCGTTATAAAATTACAATGTGACAACCTGGCTAATGAAATGTAAGGCTTTACGAAGATGCAAATGGCCGCCCGTGTCGGCACGAATCTAGCTTCTAACAACGCAAAATGGCCGTTCTTGTAAGCGAGAGTGATAGCATGCAATATGGCTGCTCTTGTGAGCGAAAGTGATGCACGACAATATGGCGGCTCTTGTGAGCGAAAGTAATGAACGACAATATGGCGGCTCTTATGAGCGAAAACAAAGACTTTGTTATGCCGACATCTATTGAATATGATGCGCCTAATGCGTTCTTGTGAATATAAAATAAAACTTTCTTACCTCGCAATGTATGCCTGAGATAAGACTTATGAGTACTTGTCGTGTGCGACTTATACGGTTGCACGTGGTCTTAGAAAAAAAAAAAGAATGTAATCTGCCTGTGTATGCGATACCTGTGTATCCGATTCGAAGGACCAATGTTAGGGTAGAGAACCTTGGTGTTCCCGTTGCGCTATGTGGAGCGCTATTTTCTCTTTATCCGAGATCTGTGTCTCCTGCCTTGTAGCTTGTCCGTATTGGCAGCGTGTGATAAAAGATGAAATGAATGATATCTTTCTTTGCCTTGATATAAGACCTCTTTTTATTATTTCTTGAATTACACTCGCGTCTTCTATGATAAAGTTAAAATAATAAAACTCTTGTGCACCGGTCGTGCACGTGTTATTAGCGAGGAGGTCGCACACGGAATCTTCGAGAAAACTGTGAGAAGCGCGACGGTTTACACGCAGGCAGCATAGTCGCGCGCATGCCCTCCCCTTCGGTGGGCCCCATCAGCGACACGGCATGTCGCTAACACGCCGCAATCACGCCGCAAAGCCAATGGGCTGGTATCAAGCCCGCTGAGCCACACACACACACTGATAAGCGCTAACAGTAATCATCTCTCTAAGATGCTCAGAGACAATGTGAAATACAAAATATAAAGACAAGAAGGTTGAAGTGGTAAACTAAAAGGGAAGGGGAGCATAAGAGGCAGAAAATAAAGTAGAAGGAAGAGAAAATGGGAAGAGGAGAAATGAGTGGAAAAAGAATGCAGCTAAGAAGGAGAAAAAGATGGAATGATCTGTGAGTAAGTTTCAGGTAAAGATTCAATATCATTTTGTTTATTGAGAGATTTCACCTTGTTTCTGTCTTCTAATGTAAATCATTTCAGACACCAATCTTTTATTATACAAAGATTCGCAGTCTAAAATTTTCACCTCGATTTTCCATCTGAAATTGTGATCAAAATTAATACGATGATCAATTATGACAGTAGGAGAACCAGTATTCTTCTTAATGTCAGAGATATGTTCGTGTAATCTCGTACTCAATTTTCTTTTTGTCTGACCAACATAACTCGCCTCATAATTATCACAGGAGATCTTGTAAACTATATTCTGATTGGATAGGAAATCAAATTTATTTTTTCCTCTTTTTATGAAACTTTTTAATGTGTTAGGGATAGAAAAGGCTAGTTTACAATGGAACATACTAGAAATAGGAAGGAAACTCTACCATTTTGTAAGTTTCCCCTGTATGAGATATTAATCCTTAAAGATAGCTGAATACGTGCGTCCACCCGGCCTACTACTGCGAAGTATATACTCCTACCGATCGCTTGGCGCGCGAACAGTGGAGAGTGGGGATAGCGCATTGTCCGAGGTTATGGAGGCTCGCGGCTATGTGCGCGGCGCGGGGCATGTATATACTTTGTAGTAGGCCGGGCAGGCGCGCGTATTCAGTTATTTTTAAGGATTAATATCTCATTAACTATTGGGGAAACTTACAAAATGGTAGAGGACTTTTCGACTCAGTTTAGTCCGCTCTACCTGCCCATGAAATATTTGACGATTATTTCCAGACACCCTGTATATATATATATTTATAGGATGGCATGAATATACGGCCCCACTCGTCCCGAGCAGGTAGAGTGGACTAAACTGAGTAGAAAAGTCCTCTACCATTTTGTAATGTTCCCAATAATTAACGAGATATCAATGTTTAAAGATACCCGAACACGCGCGTCCGCTCGACTTACTATTGTCGAAGGTACGGCCCACCGAGCACACGGCGAGTGGGACCATATATTATGCGCGCGCGCGCACGTTTTGTGTGTGTGTGTGTGTGTGTGTGTGTGTGTTTGTATGTATACACAATTAATGTAAAAAACGTTAATTTCCAATAAAAACTATTTAGTATATTTTTACCTAAATAGAACAAATATTAAATTGTAAACGCGATCATTTTACGTACTTTTCATTTTGTTCAATGTTGTAACACAGATAATTCCTATAATTTTTATAAAGATTCCATATATTGTCTCAACAATACTATTATTTCGTTTACATAATTTTTTATACTTACTTGAGTGATATAAAATATTGTTAAAAATAAATTTTTCATATAGCATGGTTTTGAATGTTTTTTGTTAAAAGCCCTTGAATAGATAACTTTTCAACAAGATTTAATGACACAATCAATCATTTATCACAATTATCACTTCCAAATATAATTAAACGGTTATCAATTGTTTTGTGTATAGATTTACATTTATAATTTTTTAACATTATCGAGTTCAAATTTTTACTTTCCGAACAACAATTTGTTTTAGAAAAAGTGTTCATATATTTTACTGTGTGAAATCTCAGGTATGATTTACAAATTTATAGTAAAATTGTTTGAAAACTATGTAATATATTTCTTAAAATTAAATTGTTACTTTCGTAAGGAAAGGCAGACCATGCTCACAAAGCCCCAAAATCTTCAACTGACTTGGGTATGTGCAGCAATAAATGCACATTAAATTTCATTAGCCATGCCATATAACATTTCAGTATCATTCACAAATTTTTTTATTGCTTTTGTAGCATTTTCATATGCTTCAATTTCAATTTTGTCATTATCAAATACAAATAGCATAGACGAGTAAAAACCAATGTTAGTAAAAAACTGAAGGAAGCAGATCTTTTAAACAAGGCAGAAAATAATAAATTAAAAAATTTTTAAATTTCGCAGCTTTCCATCAACTTATATTACTCATTGATTGTGGTGTTACATGTTATTTCACATGGTAATATTTGGGATAATCTATGATCAATTATTTGTGATTTTATTTCAATGTACCACAGCTTCCTGCAATTTTTGGGATCTAACCAAGTTGACAGAAATAATTTTACCACTCCAAGTAAAACGCTGTGCATATATTCTGGAGAACAAGATGTAATGATATTAAAAATAAGTAAAAACATTAGCATAGAAACACCTTTGACGCCATTGACAACTATATTTTCTGTTTCTGCTTTTATAACATCTATTCTATGCTGACTTTCCGTTCTTTTTATATCTTCTCTTCTCCTATACACCCGTAAAAAATCGTTTTCTACTAAGATATGTTCGCCTGGATTTAGACATAATGAGCACCTCTATATACCATTAAATTGGTAAATATTTTGTAATGCACATCTCTCTACAGAACTCTTACGAGCGAGAATTGTATGCACTTTGACAGTAATTGATTCATAAAAATTAAATGACAAACATTAACATGAAGATCTTCTAATTCGTCAATAAACGGCTTTAAAAATACATTTAGAACAGATTTTTCTATAGCAACCCATCCCAGCAAGAAGAATATTTTCTTTTCTTACACGATAATTCAACTTATTAATTGTTACTTGTAATGGATACATTGATACTTTTGATGATTTAAAAGTCTGCATATACCATTAGCATTTCACTGAAAAGATATATCGCAATTAGAAATTATTCTTTTTTTTTCTTAACGTCTTATATATTCTGCCACTTGTTATATAAGAAAGTACAACTTGTTCTTGATAATCTCTTTATAATTCATAAAATAGTAGTCCAGAAAGTAAATTACTCAATTGATCTTTTAAAGGTATACGTAAAAAGAAATGTCGTTTTAAAGAATTCTGAAGAAAAAGTGTACGACAAGATGTACATAAGATATCTTATGTATCGAGAGATATAATATTTGCAGAATTAGGAAATTCTTTTAGAAATGAATATTTTGATATGTTCAATGTTCTTGGAACATAACAATTAATCTGTTTCAATACATCTTCTAATGCAACATCTGACAAATCATATGTCAAATCATGAAACTCATTATAAGAAGATTACTTTCTTCCTTAGTAAGTACAGCTCCTGGATAAATAGGTACTTTTTCCTGAAAATTTTATACAAATGCTATATTTTAATTACAAATTAATGAAAAATTAAAATGCCTAACAGAAGTATATTTCCATTTAATTATAAGATAACATTTATTATTTCCAAATATTATTTAAAAAATTGAACATAGTAAAATTTCATATAAGTTTGACCCGACAGTATACTATATAGGCAAAGTAAATAATGTACGTTAGTATAGGCACAGGAAACAAATAATTAGACTCACCTCATTTCTCTGGTCTGCGATCATTTATAACATTATTAGGATCCTGGTATTCATCATTTATTTCAAGTTCATCATCTTCATTTTCATTCTCTTCAATTTTCATTCTCTTTATTTTTGTCAGAGAATATATTTTCTTCGATGTCGTATTTAGAATGTATTTCATTTGGCTCATCTGCAGCCATTTGACTTTGCATCTATTAAAATATAAATATTTTTAATTACAAAATACTCATATTCTCAGACTGCTTTCACATGCAGCGTAATTTGCGTCAATCAAATTGTATCAGCTACTACACCTTACTCTAGTCGAGACGATTTGATTGGCTGACGCAAATTACGCTTACGCAAATTATGCTGCATGTGAAAGCCTACATTTATACCTATATAACTATATATAATTGTTAAAACATACAGATTCAAATCTCATTGTTGTCACTGTTTACATTTTGTTCAATCTCAACATTATCATCATGAATGTCATGTTGATAATTGACTCTTCAAGTCTGTTTTGGATTAAAATCTATGCATAAAAAAGATAAAATTAATTATAACAGTTAATGTGCTACTTATAATATAATACTATATACTTTATATCATTTAATATTAATTTAATAAATTAATATAATACAAAACTACGCACAAATCAAATTGATATTACAATATCAAATTGAACACAAAATAAAAGTTATAAAATATTTGATACCTCTCTATCATGAAGATAATCTTGATAAAATTCATCTACTTCCATATTTAATTGTTCATTTTCTTACTGTTCATTATGAATTTGATCATTACTATCATTTTCCTGTAACAAGACATAAAAAAAAATTATTTAAAAAATTTAAATCCATGTAAAAATTTACTATTTTTTTTTAAGTACTTTATAACTACAGTAATAACCAAATCGTAACTATCATATAAAAATATTTTTTATATAAATAATTATAACAAATGTGGTTTATAAATCAAAACATATAAAAAGAGGAGCATGAAACCACAGCACTGGATATTGTTTGTGAAATTTAATAAATCATTACATTAATAAAAAATCTTTAGATGTTTCTGCCACAATCTGGCCATCTTCAGTAAAATCACAAATATCAGTAAAACGCAGAATTTACATATATCTGACATTAAATTTAACCGTCAAAAATATAAATATGTATAAACGTGTTCTTTTATCTTGTGAAGGTACATCATACAACATGGTTGCAGCGCCAATTATCATATTGCAAGTTAAAACAAGAATTTCCAGATTCTAATTTAAAATTAAACTATCGTTAATATCTTCTTTCAATTTTATGAGGATTAACAAATCGTTACCTATTTTACAGATAAAATGATGTATCCTAAGCACTTCCCTCACGCAGATGGAAATTTCTCGTAACATTATGTATTGTTATTCATTATCGTATGTTACTATTTATATATATGTCAAAAGTTTAGATTGTTCTAGAATTATTTATTAAGTGTGAAAGAGATCTTTCTTTAGAAAATGCAAATAAACATTAGGCAAACCTTCAGTATCATTTTGCTTATTAATACTACTTATTGGGCTTTTTATGTAAATCATTTCAGAAATTCTTCTTTTGAATAATGATTGTTCTATATCTAAAATTCTGATATTATCCCAATCCAATTCATGCATCTCATTTACTTGATGGCGTGAAATCACTGATATATTGGAGATGGATCTTCTTATCAATCTTATCAATCTTATGTTCTTTGATTCGAGTTTTTAATTTCCTTTTTATTTGACCAACATAAGAAGACTTACAAGACAATTTATCTTATAAACTTCACAATGGTCTCTTTGATCCTTTTTGCATACATGATCTTTTCCAGTTTTAATAAATCTATTAAGTTTATTTATAGATTTGTAAGCAATATTAAAGCCTATGTAATAAGTTTTTAAATTTTTCAGATACTTTATTTAAATATGATATTACAAAAAACTTTTTCCTTAAATTGGAATTAGAATCGTTTTCATTATTATTCCACTCACTATTTTTATCTAAATTAATTCTATTTTCTAAAGTTTTTATTCTGTTTTTTATTGTTGAAGAAATGAATTTAAGAGGATAACTATTCATTAACAGAGTGTGAACTAAGTCTGAAATATTTTTTTCCTGAAATTTTGGATGGGATAAAAACAATATTGTGTCTAATTGCCCAATGATTACACTCCTTTTATGCACTAATGGATGATTCGAATAATAATTCAAATATCTCCCTGAATTAATAGGTTTTTTTATAAATATCGAAGATAATTCTTCCTTCTTGTCTCATTAGTTTAACATCTAAAAAATTAATGCCATTTTTGTCGTCAAAGTCTACTGTAAACCTTATCTTTTCATGATACGAATTAAACAATTCTAGAACATTCTCAACTTTATCTTTATGCACGGACAATACAATGTCATCAACATAACGGAAATAAAAAGAAACATTATTGGTCGTAATAATTTCTTGTTCTAAGTCTTGTAGAACAATATTCGCTAATATAGGGGACAATAGAGAGCCCATTGGCATGCCAAAAATCTGTTTAAAAATTTTTTTGTCAAATTTAAAAAATGTAGAGTTAATTATAATCATAATTATTTTTACAAACTTATGGATCGAAGTCTTGTTTTCAATCAAGATTCCACCTTTTTTAATACTAAATCGGTCGGAATGTTCGTGTACATCGAAACCACGTCAAAAGATGTAATGCTAAAATTATTATCGATTACCCTTCCATTGAGCTTATTTACAATATCAAAACTGTTTTTAACATAACTAAAATTCTTTTTGTTACTATTATCTATAATATCTTTTAAGAAAATTGCTAATGGATAAAAGGCACTGTTTATGCAACTAACTATTCTCAGCGGATGACCTTCCTTATGAATTTTTGGCAGTCCATAGGAACTCGGGAGTTCGCCGTTCTATACATACAATTTTTTATACATATTTAGGTCAATGTACTCCTTATTTTTCCAATTTTTTAATAAATTGCTAATTTTCGTGGTAATTTTGTTAGTGGGATCTTTATTTATTAAAATGTATGTGCTCTGGTCATTAAGAATTTCATACATTTTACTTCTGTAACTTTCGCGATTCATAATTACAGTTGCGTTACCTTTATCCGCTCTGATAACTAGAATTTCAGGGTTCTCTGAGATGAATCGTTTTACCTCCCTTACATCTTTTCGCAGGGTATCATTTTCGGTGGATTTAATATCGCAGTTATCTATTGATTTTAAGATTTGAATTGCTTCATTCTTTACCGTTTTACAAATTTCATCATCAGTTTTAAAAAAGTTACACTCAATACGTTTAATAAACTCAAGCATACTCTTTTTTTTACTGATGACATTGTTAAGTAAATTAAACTACTGACCTAATTGCAATACGACTTTGGCTTTTTCTGGAATCTCCGTATCACTAAGATTTAGCCATTGTTCATTTATATTCATTATTGCAAAATTTGTTTTAAAATTATCAGGGCAAATATTAATATTGTAAGTAATTTGTTGTTCATTAGCCGTAAGATCTTTGAAATTTTCTGTCACATCAACGTTTAAGATATCGCAATTTATCTCAGAATCTAACGAATGCATTATATTGAAGTGAATATTTTTAATTTTTGTTCTTTCCTTAAATCTATGATTAGCTCGCAAGTTTTTAATTTTGTTGTTAATCCTTTCTTGTTCCTTTATTCAAATTCTATTAAAATCGATTTCTTGTTTACGAAAGAAAGAATTGTATATATTAAATGGTAGAATGTTCTCTATCCTTCTATACATATTAAACATTTCAAATTTTACGTGTTCAAGATATTTATGCGTCTTGTAAGCGTTCTACCCGTAGATATTTAAATATAAAATTACATTTAAATCTATCAATTCTTTCTTTTGAAGAGCGAAACAGATTGTTATTTTCATTTCGTATAAATTTAAACATATGATTAGGGATAAATCCTTCTTTCAAACACGTTTGTAAAAATAAATTCTTATTTTTATCTTAATATTCGTCCTATACGTTCTTATATATCTTTTTAATAGCGAATACACATGAAATCCAAAATTAAATTTAATGAAGTCGAAAAAATTTTTTATATTACACATGTTAATGCTCGTGTGATCAAAATAAATAATTATAACAAACGTGGTTTATAAATCAAAACATAACATAAATACAAAAAGAGGAGCATGAAACCACAGCACTGAATATTGTTTGTGAAATTTAATAAATCATTACATTAATAAAAAATCTTTAGACGTTTCGGCCACAATCTGGCCATCTTCAGTAAAATCACTAATATCAGTAAAACGCAGAATTTACACATATCTGACATTAAATTCAGCCGTCAAAAAAATATATATATATATAAACGTGTTCTTTCATCTTGTGAAGATACATCATACAACATTGCAGCACCAATTATCATATTGTAAGTTATGTAGAACAAGAATTTCCAGATTCTAATTTAAAAATTAAACCATCTTTAATATCTTCTAGATCACGCTTATTTCTAGTAAATTTCTGATACTTGTGTGTAAATGGAAAGCATTTATATTTTATATAAAGAAATAATGAAATATGGAATAGGATAACATACTTGTAGTTGACCTGCTAGCAATTCATTCTTTTTTTTTTTTAATATGATGATGAGCAGTTGTATATGGTATAGACTCAGATGCATCTTTTAGATATTTAAAATATGAACCACGTTTCATTTTTATTGATATTATTCAAAATGAAAAAAAATTGAAATACAGAAATGTTAAATGCACACAATACTATAAACTGATTGTACTGCATATATCGCAAATTATTTATAAAAAAATATTGTGCTAATAAGTATAAGCACATAAAAAATATTATGTTTATGATATATCACTTAAATTTATATAGATAGTCAACAAAAATCTATAGCGTTATCAATGGGCGCATTCAATCTCAAAAGCGGCTAGCATACTTATTGAACGATTGAATATGAATGCGTTTTGCAGAGAAAACAGCTTTACAACTGTTGTAAAATTCTTCAATATGATTAATCTCACCCTTCCTCGTTGAATCTAAATATATAAACCAATCATATTCAAAAATTTTACAACAGTTGCAAAGCTGCTTTCTCTGCTGAACGCAGCCATTGCTTGGATTTATAAGCAACAGCCAATCGTATTCATTTGCTTGGCGAGCAATCTAATCGTTTTGCTGACTTGATGTCCAATGACTTTGGCTGTATTCGGAAACATCGCTCGGCTGCCTCCAATGCATCGATTGTGTATCTTGAAATAAGATGAAAATTACAAAAGTGAGCAAATTCATAATAGCGTATTCGACCCGAACGAATTTGCTCTAACTTAGATTGGATGATATTGTATGCTCTCCTATTGATGGAATATGTAACGTCAACCAATAGTAAAACATTATCCAATCCAAATGGGAGTAAATCCAATCAGGGTATCAATCATGAAACTTTTTTCCTAGGGTGAAAAGTGAAAAGTGAAAAATTTCTGAATTAACTTCAATCATTAAAATTTTCATCTTTCACTTTCCATCCTAGGGATAAAGTTTCATGATTGATACCCAGGTCGAAAACGCGGAAATTATTCAGTTTAATCCCCCCCGCACTCAAAAAATCAATAAAATTATCGTAGCCGCCCCGAACCAAAAATACTATTATTTATACACTCCAAAATCAAAATACCAATGTGTAATAATATAGAAATCGTGTGCCCTTTTGCAGAGGGAGAGGAGAGGTGAGAGTCAGGGGGCGAGAGTCACTTCGCGTGGAAAGTCGAAACTCATATGTAATAGAGAGCCTATAATCAGAGTGGCGCCATACGAGAGATAACGTCATGTTTTAGCGAAATTCTGCGAGAAAGAAAGAGATATACGGTCTCAGTCTATCCAACAGACTGTCAGTTTTAAGATTAGGTGCAACAGCATTGAACGACATAGATACGTAAAAGTACATTGATAAAAATAAAATTATCGAAATTATTTTAGAAACATTGGTTGGATGTACAATACCGTTTTGTAACAATTCATTAAAAAAAGGATATGTTATAATTCCGAAAGACACAGAACGCCGAATGAATTGGTTAAAGAGTATAAATAGCAAATTGGACTGTCAAAAAATTTATCTGTATGTGAAGTAAAATAATTTATTCTTTATAAATAATGTATTTAAAATATTAAAATAAAAATGTAACATAAAATATACACAGATTAATTATAATATCTGAAGACACGGTAGTGTCTTGACACTAAGTATATGTATAATCATCACATTAGTTACGAATTTAATTTTTTCTCTTTTTGTCGTAATCTTTTCAATTATATATCATTGCATTGTGAGTCTAAATCAAATAATATGATAATTACGATATTTAATATATAATATTTTATAAAATGGTATATACATATATAATATTTTTCTGAATTTTTGATTTCTTTTATATTATTACAGATGCATTTTGCTCCTAAAATGTGGGAACAGAGAATGGATAATAAACTAGCGCATTTAATAGCGCAAATAATGTGCAATAAATAACGTTTTGTATAAAGTAATGTGCAATATTACAAAATGTACAATATTGCAATAGTACAAAATAAATGAAATTTTATAATAAATAATATATGTAAAAGTTTTATTATTTTATATACAATATTATATATATTATTATTTTATATACAATATTTATTTATTATCATTTTTTAATTTGTCACAATTTTTGAGCATTTTTTAGCATGAATTCAAAATTTAGAAAATAATGCGTTTTAAAACTGGAGGGAATGGCTAAAACATGGCGGACCAATCACAAGTAATACCCGTATGGCGTCACTCTGATTGTAGGCTCTCTAATATGTAACAGTATAATTATAGATCTTGTTTCATAGCTGTGATAGATTTCTTAACCTCAATAGTCGTCAACTTTAACGCTTAATATCTCGGTTCGCGAGGCAGAACGACACTTTTTTCTCAGATTCTTTCATTTCATGCAAAAAAGCGTCAAATAAGCCTAAATTTTATTGATTTTTAAGATGCGGGAGTTAAACTGAATATTAAACTCACATTTATAATTTCCACTTCATTTCAAGATACAATCAACCCCCTTTGTCCTTGTTTAACATTAGGTGAACAACGAAGATAAAACGATGGCAGAGAAACCCGAACGTTTCCTCGCTTCTGTATTTATTTGAAAATGTATAGAAAACATATCCAGCTTAACAAGTCATACCAGAGATAAAACGAAAATTTGGAGATATCGAGTAAACCGCGAAATCAAGTACACTGCACAGACAGAAAATTATGCATATATATTATTTTCATGGAGAGAACCGGAAAGAACTGAAAAGAACATGCACATAACTATCACGACTCGACCACGCATCACGCTCGGCGCAGATTGTGATCACATGGGTGAACACAAGAAGTTTGTTCGCGTCGCATACTCCAAATTAACCCAGAGAGTACTTGGATCACAGGTAAGGTGACGGTTGGAGCAGATGCATTCATGTGCTCCATGTTCAGTAACACGAACGGATTCAGGACAAGTGATCCTAGCACCACACCTAATCCGTGAGACTGTGACCGCCAACAGAATTTCGTTACCGTGGAAATAATTACAACACGGATTTGATAATTACAGACGAATGTGCAGAGCAACCAAATCCGTGTAATGATAACGCCAACCGCCAAGCAGGAGATTCCACAACTATCAATGAATCAGCCAGTTCAAGCGTTACCCATGACGAGGATAGATTTGATAGACGACGTATACCCAACGACAGAGGCAAGCGGCGACACAAACTCAGCGATCATCTAAGGCCACGCGGAACAAGAAAAATAGAAATAATTAATTAGGGACATGTGGCAGTATTTAAGATATATAATTAATTTTGATTGGTTCTTATTTTTTTTAAGTTATTATTTAATGCTACTATTAATTATAATTGGTATCGTGATACAAGAATATCTTATATTTTACATCGTAATTTTAATATTTTATATGACATATAAAAAATGTGTAGAGACACAACTATGTTTATTTTGACAAGTTACATTTTATTTTATTGTTTAAAGTAAAATTCAGAAAAGCAACATATTTTAAAAATATATATCGTTTTATACCTTTTGAATAAAGGAAAACAAATTACTCAATCTACCTAAATATTCCAAACTGTTTTAGCTGGCATTAGTAGTGTCACAATTAATGAAAAAGAATTTAATTCAACCGTAGAACATTTATTTGAAATAAATTTATCCGTCAATTTACTTCGGAATCTGAAAAGAGAAAGGGAACAATTAAAATAATTAAATTAAATAATGATGGAATTAATACTTACCGAGTGTCCTCTTGAGAATATCTCAGGAGAACTGAAAAATAAATAAGAAGCATTAGAATAAGATAAATCTGAAAGTAAGTAAATGTAATGTTATGTTAAGTATACAAAATAATTAAGTTAACGGTAAATTTATGTTTTACAATGTTTAAAAGAATTATTTGAGTTTATTTAAAATTATAAAACAAAGAAAAAAGAGGGCTGCGAACCAAAAATTATTATACAATAAAATAAAACATGATAATATAGAATGTAAAAAAAACAATAAAAAAACAGAATTGTTTTAAGTTAAAAATTTAATATAGACAACCAGCAGACGTTTCGATCGTGATCGGATCATTTTCATTTTTAAAAACATACATAATCGTTACAGTCGGAAAAAACAAAAACTAATAAATTATTTATTTCGCTTTCTAAAACAGATAACATGAAAACGAATATTGTAATGTTAACAATTGTAATGTATAACGGAAAAAAGAACGTACGCATGATAATAGTTACTTGCAGTCAATCATTGAAATGCTTATAATGTCAATTTTAGTAAAAAGAATGAATGTTCTTTGATTAAAAGTGAACGGAGAATGCAAATATGAATCTGATTCTGTAGAAAAATTATAATATAAGTGAAATTATAGCGTAAGATTGAAATAATATGACTGAATATAAATTATAATATAACTAAAATATAGCGCTAAATAACAATAGAAAAAAATCAGATAAACAATTAAAGATTAGCATACAATACAATCTAATATATAAGATGATACATAGCAAAATTAATGAAGGTTAAGATTGCAAAAAGTATATCTATATATTAACTGAACTTTATAATATAGTAACAGCTAAAAATAATATGCATAATATCTTTAATATAACATACCTTAAGTCAAAAATAAAAAATAAAAAGAGATTCAGGTACAAATAGTACATTAAAAATAGAGATCATAGAAAAGAAATAAAACAATCTTGTCTCCTTGGTGTTCTGAGACATGAAATCACAAAATTGACATTCAGAGAAGGAAGGAAAAAGATAGTAGGAAAGTGGTGGGATAATAAGAGGAAAGTAAGAGGGGATAGAAATGTAGATGAAAACGTGGAAGGAATAATAAAGATTAGAAGGAATTAAGAAGGAGAGAGAGATTGAATAATAAGTAGATAGGATTCAGGCAAAGATTTTGTGTCATTTTGTCTATTTAAGCTTTGTTTTTATCTTTTTATGTGTACCATCTCAGATATCAATCTCTTATTATATAAAGATTCACTGTCTTCACTTCATTCCATCTAAAATTGTGATTGAGATTTATACGGTGGTTAGAAATGATCGATGGAGAACCCGTTTTTTTATTGATATCTAAAATATGTTCACGTATCCTCGTACTCAATTTTCTTTTGGTTTGACCAACATAGCTAGCCTCGCAATCATCACATGAGATCTTATAGACCACATTTTGATTAGAAAACAATTCTAACTTGTCCTTTCCTCTCTTTATAAAACTTTTTAAGGTGTTGGTAATGGAAAATGCTAATTTACAATGAAACATGTTGGATATAGATGAGAAACTTTCGGAGATAGATTTAACTGTAAAAAATTTTTTATTGATTTGCGAATTGTGTGTAATCTATTTATTATGTATGTGAAATTTTAATCAGTTTTCAATTGTGGCAAAAATAAAAGAGAGAGGATAGCCATTATTAAAAAAAATATGTATAGCTTCAATAAGATTATTATGTTGAAATCGATGTGATAATAGAAATATTGGGAGTACAAATTAGTTCGGTCCGTTTTCCAAAAGATAGCTCCGGCTGTTGTGAATGGTTCATAGTGACAGCTGATTTTGGCGTTTTCAAAGAGATTAGACATCTGCTAATATTTAGTTTATATTGCTTTGAGTTTTATACAAAAACCTTGATTTTTACTGTTTGAAATGTCGAATTCTGTTTTAACCAAGCAGCATTTGCGGGAGGTTCTAATTTTCTGCTTTAATTGGAAGAAAAGTGTAGCCGAAGCCCATCGAATACTTGTCGAAGTTTATGGTGACACTGCTCCAACTGATAAATCATGTAGGGAATGATTTTGACGTTTCAAGGATGGAGATTTCAGCGTTGAAGACAAGCCTCGCTCTGGACAGCCAAAAAAATTCGAAGACAAAGAATTAGAGGCATTACTCGAAGAAGATCAGAGTCAAACGCAAGAAGAGCTTGCAGAATCATTGGGAGTAACTCAACAAGCCGTTTCTGTACGATTGAGAGCCATGGGAATAAAACAAGGAAATTGGGTGCCTTATGAACTGAAACCGAGAGACGTTGAAAGGCGATTTTTCATTTGCGAACAGCTGATTCAAAGACAACAAAGAAAAGGTTTTTTGCATCGGATTGTGACTGGAGATAAGAAATGGATATTCTACGACAACCCCAAGAAGAAAAAATACTACGCTAAGCTCGGTCAATCGTTGCCATCGACCTCAACATCAACACTAAAGCCGAACATTCATGATTCGAAGATCATGCTCTGTATCTAGTGGGACCAAAAGGGTGTTGTTTATTATGAGCTGCTGAAACCTGGCGATTCCATTATGGGCGATCGGTATCGGCTACAATTGATTCATTTGAGCCGTGCATTGCGAGAAAAACTGCCGGAATACGAGCAAAGACATGATAAAGTTATTTTTCTTCATGACAACGTTCGGCCTCATGTCGCAAAAGTCGTAAAAAAATATTTGGAAACACTCAAATGGGATGTTTTACCGCATCCGTCGTATTCTCCGGACATTGCTCCTTCTGATTACTGGTTGTTCTGAAGGAGTAGCACGATTTGGCAAGTCACCGGTTCACTTCTTTCGCAGAAATCAAAAATTGGCTCCAAAATTGAATCGCCTCCAAAGACGAGTTATTTTTTCGAGATGGAATTCGAAAATTGCTTGAGAGATGGGAAAAAGTAGTAGCCAGCGATGGACAATACTTTAATTAATCTGTTCATTCATTTTGTTTTGAAATAAATGCATTTTTGAACACGAAAAAACGGACCGAACTAATTTGTACTCTCAATATTTTATCTACGAAACTGCTAATTGTGCCTCTTTTATGGTAAAGAGGGATTGAAATGGGAATTTAGAAACCTTCCCGAAAATGTAGTTTTGTGATATGTATCAAAAATAATTCTTTGACTATCAATAATTAAAGTGGTGTCAAGAAAATTCAATCTATTGTTAATGCCATCCTCCATAGTAAATTATAATCTGGTATGTAAAGAATCAAAAATAGTAAGTGTGTCATGAATATTTTCAGATGAAGTGCGAGAACGATATCATCGACATATCTGTAGTAAAATAATAGATGTACATGTAAATTCAAGATGACAATTTCTTCCAAATCCTGCATTACAATGTCAGCAATGATAAGAGATAATGGTGAACCCATTGGAGTACCAAAAACTTGTTTGCAAAATCTATTGTTAAAGGTAAAAAAAATAGGATTCACAACAAATTTTACAGCAATAATAAGTTCTTCTTTTGGAATATTTGTTTTTGTGGAAATATGGACTCACATCTTCTCAATGCTATTCAATGCCAATTCTATAAGTACATTTGTAAACAGAGACACCACATCCAATGAAGCTAATACATAATCGGAGTTAACAACCATGCCGTTTAATTTTTCTATTAGATGGAAGCTGTCTTTATGGCTACGAGCTTGTGGTATGCTCTTAATAATTATGTGTAAGAAAAGAGAAAAATAGTACAAAAATAGTACTATTTATAGATGATACAATTACTCTCAATGGGTTACCAACTTTATGAATTTTAGTCAATCCATACGTTCTAGGAATATTACCATCCGAAGTCATTAATCTTTTATATGTTAATTCATCAATGAAAGACCTTCGATCTTTGACCACCGACCTTCCATCTCGTAAGAAGCACACGTAAATCCTGTGTCAATTTTTTCGTAGGGTCCTTGTTAATATTAAAATAGGTGTCAACATTCGAAAGGATCTCTTCCATCTTTGATATATAAGAATCTTTATCGAGCACAACAGTAACATTTCCCTTGTCTGCATTGGTAATAAATAAATTAAGATGGTCATTGATAAATTTTTTTGTAAGATACAGCCATTCTAAAATTAGTTTGTCACTGAAACTAAGAGAAGGAAAATTGTTATAAAATCTATTGAGAATTGGAATGGAATTATTCCTAACAAAATTAACAATATTCTTTGGGCGACCAGTTATACCGTTGATTTGCATATAATAATATGTAGCAGCAAACATTTAATGAACATAAAATGTATGTATAAAATTTCCTTACACATAATACAACATTAGTGCAAATCATAGAAAATTTTCGAAAATTATTATTTCTTAAAAGTATTATTTACATAATTAAAATAGAGATAATTAATTTATAAAATAATATATAACATTTTTACATATAATATTTTTTTATATTTTGATTAATTTTGAGATATTTGCCATAATATTTTTAAAAATCAATTATTTACAAAAATTCATTTTTTTGTTGCCCTTATATGAAAAATCATTTTCCTGACTTTTAATTAATGTCGTCAATTTATGCAGTGTCGTCAATCTATAGTGTAATCAAAATAATCGTTTGACAAATATAGTTAATTTGTCAAAATATACGATTGACAAAGAAAACTTTGACAACGGTAGTCAAAGTTAGCCAGTTGTCGTCAAAATAGCCAATTCTTGACAAAAATTGTCGTCAAAGTAGTCGATTGACATATATATATATATATATATATATATATATATATATATGTATACAGGGTGTCATGAATATATAGTCCCACTCGTCCCGAGCAGGTAGAGTGGACTAAATTGAGTAGAAAAGTCCTCTACCATTTTGTAATGCTCGCAATAATTAACGAGATATTAACGTTTAAAGATAGCCGAATACGCGCATCCGCTCGACTTACTATTGTCAAAGATATGGCCCACCGAGCGCACGGCGCGCATATAATATATGAAATTTACAATATCGAATATGCAGTGTGTGATGCATGTGTTGATTTCACAAAGATTGTTGCTGGATATAAATACAATAATATTGATGTGCGTGTGAGTATGTATTAAAGAGAGTGAGAGGAAGGTCTTATTGATTTGATGAGATATTCCAGAGATTGAAATATCTCATTGTAGGATTGGTTGTCTTCTGGAGAGACTGGGAAGTAAGAAATGAGAGGAAATTCTGGTTGGAAAGGTTCTAGGGAAATTGGAACTGTATACGAGGGGAGGGAGTTTAGGATCTTCTTGGGTTAAATCTACGATGGGGATTCCTGAGTCAGAGGGTCTATTTTGATATTATATTCTCTTATAGGCTCTTCGCAATTGGCAACTAGCCTTTTTAGTAATAAAAATCCCTGACTGAACCCTGATGATGATGAGTACGTTTAGATTGCATAGAGTTTTGATTTTTGCCTTTTTCTTCCGCGCGACGCCGATTGCTTGATCATCTAAGTTAGAAATTTCTTTTTGTGTAAAGGTCACGGTATTAAGATGGGTAGAGAGTATTTACACGAGAAGGAGTTGAATATGGCTAAAAAAATGAGGAGATGTGAATTACTCAAAGCGTTTTACCTTCAAGTAATTACGGAAGGAGAGAGATATGAATTGCCCAAAGCATTTTACCGCTTATGTAAATACGGAAAGCAAGAAATGTGATTTACTTGAAGCGTTTTATCGTTTCGAACAATCAGCAGGGAAGGGAATTATGTTAAGAGTGGGAATATTTCAAAAATTTCTATAGGGGATTCTGAAAGGCAAGAAATGTCTAAGATCTCTTCAATAAGTATGCGCGGACATAGCTCACCGGTAATATTATTGCGAAGCGTAAAAAGAGGTTCGGAGAGGTGAGATGCAAATAATTGTTGGTGTATTTAATGCTGCAAAGTAAGAATGTATATTTGAAAATAAAGCTGAAGATACAATCGGTTCTGGTTACAACACTATTTTGTGGAAATTCATGGAGCCGATTAGAAAAACGGCGCTATGAAATACAGTGTGAATCTGTATGTATTCGTGTCGGTGTGTAAGACATTTATGTGAAGTATAAGTACGTGTGCGACACGGCTTGGCTTCGTCGTTGACGGCTTGTGCGGACGCAGGTCGCGGGACGAGAATTAGGCGCGTGCAGCGCGGCACACCTGATTAGTTCACGCGGTACGCAGGTATGCGCCAGCAAATCGCGATTGCGTTCACGCGCGGTAAAGCGCGCGAGTTTTCCCCGATGCAATGGGGAAAATCAAGAGTGCGTTTTGGACGCTCGACGGCCGAGAACACTCGGCAGAGATGGAGAAAACTCCACTCTTTTTCTATTGTCAAGGTCGACTGATTTAAATAACCGACGATTGAGAACAAGTAAGAGGCAGGGCACACTCTACTTCCGGAATTATGTCAGTGCTCGGAAAAGAAAACGGCGGCATGCAAGCCTGCGGCCAAGAACGCTCGGCGTGGCGGAATACATTTCGCCATGGAAATTCCCGTCGGAAATTAACGCTTGCTGATCGGCAACCGAGAACGCTCGGAAAGACAGAGTATACTCTGTCTCAGATTAGTCCCGTAGATATAGTGGGTTCAGAATATGCCAGTCGATTGCTGTCGAGAACTCTCAACAGTGGCAAAGTACACTTTACTACTTTTTCGCACTCGCGACTCGGGGATTCGGATCTGGAAAATCGGAGCAGGAGCAGGATAGAAAAGAGAGCGCGCGTGGAGAAAAACGCGACTTTTATACTAATTGTTGCTCCCGTTTATATTGTTCCAGAATCGTTCGGTTTCCCGATTAACAATATGAACGGGATACAACGGAATTCGGCGGAATTCGAGTTTGGATATCTTTGGCTGTCATCCACGGGTTTCATTTATGATTCGGGCATATTACGCCTTCGGCAATTGCCTCAGCGGTGTCTGGTCGGTATTCACACTAAGAACGATATACACCCAGGGCATATCGTTACAAATGTATAAATATGTTTTCAAACTGTTGAAAGGTTAGTTACGCAATAATTTCTTGAATAGGAAAACAGTTAAAGCTCTCGAGAGATCAGATCAGGTGGAGGGCTGGTAGTAGAGTCTCGAAGGTGTGATATTTCTTCGGGTAGCCTGTATGCTCAATTTGACCGCACCTTAGAAAGTCTTCTTTCAATTCGCGAACCGATCACGAGAACTCCGAATCAAGAAATTTACACGCTAGAACCAAATTAAATCGAGGATTTGTACTACGACAAGTCCTCTCAGAGGGTTCATATTTATAATCACAGGGGACGATATGCTCTTCTTTGTCTTTTGTCAGTCGATTATTGACTTAGCGTCTTTTAAGAATTGGATACTTGGAGGAATCTGATTAGTGGAAATTTTAATTAGTCTTATCTAGATTCGGATGCGCGCGAGCAACATCAAATACTGATAAACAAAGATTTTCTGTAAGAAACTTATAAGGATTGACATTCTGGCTTTGCGACTGGCTAACTCTGAGTCTTATCAGTTAAAATTGTCAACTGAAAAAATTGCATTTTAATTATTTTGATTATAATTATCAGTATTTTATTTGCTGTAAAAATAAAAAAAATTATTTATTCTCTAGTAACTCGGAAAGAATAGTGGCGAATAGTGGAGTCCTCCAGACGTAACATTTATCAAAACATATATTGTTTGTATAAAGTTATTATAAATTATAATGATGCTCAATTCTCTGTCAGCCAGATGCTATCTGAAAGGTACCTAATAATATTCATTTCTTATGGTTATTGGAGTAATGTAAAATAGCCCATATCCAAACGCACATTCAAAACGCATATAAATTTTTAAAAATCTGTTCCACGGTGGATTAAAATGTTTTATATGGCAACTATCGGACAATTAATTATGGGCCGAAACATAGACGATGTTGCTGTAATATTAAAAGCATTGCTTACAATTGCATGTTCAGAAACGGAAGGTACACTAAAGAACGGTAAAGAAACGCTTTGTGAGAGAAAAAAGAAGAAATTGAAATCAATTATAACAGGTACTTATTTTTTCGTCATTATTCTGTCTCATTATATATTAATTTTTTATATACACAAATCGACATATAAATCTACAATTCTGAATATATACTTTATTGAATACAATGTCCCACTTCTTACGATTTTAATTAATATGACAATTTCTTAAGCTCAGACAAAGACGAAAATCTTAATATGAAAGGAACATTAGGATTTTTGTTTCGATTTTAAACTCAGAAAAGTCTTATTAATTAAAGTCACGACAAATGTAACAGTCTATATAGTTTGTAACGTGACAATTCTTGTCCGTCCCTGTTGTGAATCTTCTGCGGGAGGATTTTGCGTCCTCCCGGCTCAGAGGGCGAGCGCGCAAGCGAGCGTGTGCGGGCGCACATGCGAACGTACGCTAATCGTTCCTTTAATTACTTATCTTTCTTTTTTTTCCGTGAGGAAAAGGTTCTTAATTTTTTTTTATTAGTCTTGCATTTAAATCTAACTTCAATGACGAGCCCTGTTTGGTAGCTGGAGCCTTATTTTTTGTAACCTGATTATCTCACTCATCATTGAGAGGAAGAGGAAAGGCTACAACGCGGAGATGGAAGAACAAGTTGAGAATCGTTTCATCCGGGAATCCGGACACGCAGGTCGTATAATTCTATTTATTTTGTTAAACGCTGTCGTTACGATTTGCTGTATCACGCCCAAATTATGGAAGGAGAGGACTCTGAAGTCCTCCTTCTACGTCAGGAAGCGAAAGAGGACATCCCGACACGAAGGTGACTGAACTTTCCCCGGATTTTCCGAGCCAGCCCGCATAACCACGCAGGTTACAAGCGACAATCGAGTCCTTCTTCAATTCGTACTGCGCGCATTAAGGTGTAAAGGATTGCGGTCGCGAGGACCAATACGACTCGCGATACTACGTGATTGACGGGGCCAATCGGAGCGTGACAGGACCCTGATTAGAGGGGGCCGAACGTCCTGCGTGAATCCGTGGAAAATCCCACCCGGCACTCGTATTTTGACCAAGCAACTTGTGCTAAATGGGCGCACGATTTCCATAATTGTACTATTGCACGTGGATTTCGACTTTGTGCAGAGGGAGATGGAATGAGAGTCGCTTCGCATGGAAAGTCAAACATTTCTAAGCAAGGGAAAGTACTTAATATCGTGTATGTATAGCAGAAAAAATACATTATTTTGAAACTTTAGTTATTAATAACTTTTTAACAAATAACGAGGCGACGACTAAAATTTGTTGGAGGTTACTCAGCGTCATGATCTTGATAACATATGTATGTCAAGGTCAAGGGGAGAGGTCTCCTGATCTAGAGATTTACCGAAACTTTAATTTACTATATCTTTAAACCAATGCCGTCCCCCACTCAATTTTTGCAGGAATTCACTCTAATAGATATACTACCCAGGTCCTCTGAGTGCGAGGCGCAGGGGGTACTCGTAGGCGCGAGGAAGGAGGGGAAGGCGCGAGGAAGTCCCGGCGCTATCAGTGTTTACCGATATGATGATACACCATGTTTTACATGCCGCCATGTTGTGACGTCACGTATCATTGGGGACCGCCGCCGCCGCGGACCTCGCGTCCACCCCAAAATATGTCGCGGACCGTCGCCGCCGTGTGCGCTATCTCATACCCTTACCATCTTTCTCTCGATGCATTGCCGTCTTCTCCTATCTTCCTTTTTTTTCGTTCATTCAAAATCATTTGACATGTCACGACATGTTTTGATGATGATATCATCAATGCGATTTGATATAAATGCGACTTTGCCAAATAGTGTACATGTCACGTGACTAGAATTTTCACGAACATTCGACATGGTAGGACATGTCACAACATGTTCGAGCGGTGACTTCATCATCAATGTAATGTGATACAAATATCACGCGATCAAGTAAATGGTATAAAATGAGAAGATCAATTTTAAGCTCCGAATTGCGAGCGTTTATTTTCATATTTGTTCTTTTATTACAATGGATAGATACATATGGCATAGGATAGCATATAGATTTGATGGGAAATAAAGAAAGTACATAATGATATGAACAAAAAAATTTTTATTCACATATTATTACATTATTTTTTTCGAAATTATTAAAAACTAAAGCCAATAGCTCGCAATCGACGAGTTGATGTTCATTAAAGATGTCGCAATCGTCTATAGCGTTTTTGAACGTAATGTTGGAGAATGGCGTATACTTGACATCGACCGTATCGACGAGTCGAGCTAATTGTTCGAACGTTACATCGATACATCCGTCAAACTCAAACATACAGCGTCGTTTCGGTCATTGTAATGCATACGGATGAAAAATCGAGATGTACGAGCGTAACATCAGCGTGCAAACTCCGACGGTTAGCGGTCCAACGCTCATAAAATTATCTTTGTATTCGTTTCGCAGCATCTTGTAAATATTCCATCGTTGCTCGTAGAGGCCCTTTCATGTTTCGAGAGACAGCGACAGTTCATCTCCCAGGGCGATCTCCACGTAATTCGATGGATCAATGTTGATTCCAATTTCTAAAAATTTGTAACTCGTAACCGTCAGATCGTAATGTCTACTCAGTAAACGCACCTCGCGATGCTCCATGTTGTGTACGTACATAATGTTAAAAACGTTTCTTTTGTGTATAGAATATTGAAACTTACATGTTATTGCAGTCCTTCGTTTCGTACGATGCGTTGCTGTCTTTAGCGAAGTACATTTTTTCAACCATTCGTACAAGCGGATATCGCAAAACTGATTGCATCTGCGACATATGTGGTAAAACTTCGAGAATCGAAAGGGGGATAACCCCCTTCTCTCTTTTCAAGAATTGCAAACATATCGTGACACGTTTTATCGCATTTTTTCTACGTATTTTCTTTGTTCGCGAGTTTATCAATGTTGTATCACATCTTTCTACGTATTTTCTATGTTTGCGAGTTTATCATGTTTATACTTTATGGTTTATATTTCGATTGTGAGCACGTTGGCGACTTTGATGCTTTTTCCCCAGGGCATTCCCAATATCTCGCTTTTTCCTTCAATGGCAGTGGACTTGGCGACAAGGGGTGGTATCTCTTTCGCTCGATCGATTTTCGGCGGATATATTCTTTTACTCGATTCATGTCTCAACACTCGTAATTGAAGCTTACGATTGAATGAAAAAAGTCTTATACACTGCCTATATACATTGTATTGTTAGATCGGATATGTCGCGACGCGTTTAACAGAAGTGTCGATGTTTTCGGATACATACATACATATGTACACACATATATACATACATACATATATACATATACATTCATACATATACGTTCATACATACGAGTACATGTATTACAAAGGAAGGAAAAAAGAAATACGTAATAAATATGTAAACGTATTTTTATTTAAAAAATTCTTTTGCAACCAGTTATATATTTTCAATATATTTTGTAATGCGCAATTCTTAACATGTTGTCCACATCGCATTAGCAACATTCAGATTAGTTAAAGATTCCATATCTTCGTAAAGGCATCCAAGGTCTCGATGTACATATGTTCTCGCTCATCGTCCAAAAGCAAGTTCCACAGCCAAGTTCGTTTCTCGTCTTTTAACGTACACGATAGCATCATCTTTAATTACAGCTGCCGTGATTAAACGTTTCGTCTCGTTGTACGGGACCATCCCGTCCTTCTATCGCAATTCATGGTGATAAGCATTCAATCAGGAAGCGTAAGACCTGTCGGATCTTGTAAAAAATTTCCATAGCACGGGACTTGTAAAAATGTAATGTATGAGAACAGTCCCTGTTTCAGCACCGCCACTTCTTTCATGATAAATTTCTTGTTAACGATGAATATCCTTGCATATCCATGAATGTTGGCACGAACATGTTGTCGAGAAGACTGCGATCGATTGCAACATACCGTAGATTTTATACCGTGTCGGAGATGCACTTAGGTGATTTTGCGCACAACGTTGGTTAATGGATTATACTGAATCACGCGACCGTATATAATAAGACAATAAGCTGTTGTATTTGCGGGCACGTTCTCCTTATATTCAAAGTCTAATCGCACGTCCACGGTGCCACTCTTGACCGATTCATTCGAGAACAATCGATGATTACGAACGGGCCATTAGGTAAAAAAGTTGTAAAGGTGAGACTCGGTTCAAGATACTCGTATCCGTAGTAGCCCTTGCAGAAACACGTATAGAAAATCGTACAGAATCGCACATCTGTTTTTATCAAAATCTAGATTCAAGTCATCATATGGATAATATTCCAAATTCAGATAGAGTTTTGCATTGGTTAATTTGCAATCGTCGAATCGACTTATATCCTCGGACATGACATTTTTTCGACTTGTTTGCATAGCGAAAATGACATAGCGCGGCTTCTCGAGCTGAGTAGCCGTCTTGATGGCCCACGAATGCTTGATTGTGTTCTGCAAGAGCAGAAACTCATACAGATCCACGAGCGAAAAGCCATGCTCAGATATCATCCGCTCTCCAAAGCGTGCAGCATCGACAGCTTATTTATCTTGCAATAACACGGTATTCGCTATTGTACTTTGAATAATTCGAGCGTTGGCTCTGTCACCGGATCTCCCATCAGACAATTGTTGTCGTTGAGCGCATGTATTAAAATCAACTCGTGACGAGCGTTGATCACCACACGTTTGTAATCTTCTCAAAATCCTAGCAGTATGTAGAACGGTACGTAGAAATTAAAGTATCCGACCGCAATAGTCTGTGCATCCCAGCCGGAATTCCGCAGAATCACGCTTCTGACGGATGATACTGTTATATAGTTTTTGAGCATGCTAGTTATGCCTACGTTTCTATTACGGTCAATCTCCATACCATTGAGTTCATATCGAATCTCATCGAGTATGAACGCGACATAATTATTTCCCAATGTCACGTGAGCACCCGGGATCACTTTGTTCTTCGTCAGTTTTCCCTCGACGTATAGAAAGCTTTCGTACGGCAGTGTGTACAGATCCTGTTGTTGTATGGATATTCTTATTTCGTCGTTGTACCCGAACGTTGTGTTGGTGAACGGGCTGTACGTGTGAGTCTCAATCTTGATGATGCGATCGTCGAAGATCGGCTCATCTTTAATGTTTAGGATATCTCAAATGTTGCGCACCGCAAATCCCAAAGACTTTAAAAGTGTAATGTTCGACGCGCTGAGCTTCTTCTTCCTGATGCAGCTGGATGAGCGAGTGTTATCGAGCTGTGACGTCACCGGCCTTGTAAAGAATGCGTTAACTCTTTGCATATACTCCGTTCCGCTCTGCACGAGCATCTCACGCTCACTTTATCATTGTCGCCGTCATACGTGTAATCTAACGGATCTCTTCTAGAAAATTGAGCAATCGTCTGGTCGACGATGCATCGTTAGATCCGTAATGCTCCGTGCGATGATTGACAGGTAAGTAATCTGCGCCAGCCTCTCCGATATCTTATAACTTGGCGGCACGCTCAGCGAAAATTCATGTATCGTGTGCGCGCTTTTGCCATTGCTGTACGCGCCCGCGGTCACGTTACACTCTACGTTACACTCTACGCGGATAACGTTATGTTCATTATATTGATCGACACGTCCGATTCGTACCACCTTTGAGGCCGCAGTATACGCTTCGACGAGAATCCCAATAGCGATCCAATGCTGTTGGGTTTGCCAAAGTTTATTCTGTATGCACATCTAATCTCGCATCTCATCCGTTGTAGTTTGCGCGGAGCGTATTCTCCACCCTCACCATTATCGTCATCGGTGTCATTGTTGTTATTGTCACCACGCATTACGGTTTCATGTCGCAGTGCGGATGTTTCCGTAAAATCGTGCGTTTCAGAAATTCATGTATGTCTCGCTTCGTACTAACCCTCGGGAATTATAATTTCCGCGTCGTCTTTGGCGAAATAAAATTTGTTGTTTGATTCGTTCACGTTCGATATCGTGTGATAAGCTCAAAAATCGCTAGACCAAGCTCGTAATCTCCGTCAAATATATGACGGGAAAGTAGTTCGCCGCGAGGACGGTGCTCTTCCCGCTCAGCGTAAGCATCAACGCCATGATGGAAAAAGCGTTTGACTAATACTAAGATTTCACAATATCTCGTCGAGCTTTTTAAATTCACGCGCGTCTACCATTTGTAGAAACCGCAGACACATTTGTCCGCTAGACACCGTTTGTAGAAACCGCAGACACTGTCCTATCAGACGTACTATCAGAAGCTCTGATCATACGTCTAATAGGACATGCGATTGTACTCTATCGTCGTAGTCGATACCCGTAACCGTTCTCGAAATATCGCACTAGTTCTTTGGGCGGTCAGAGATTACCGAAACTGTCAAAGTACAGACGCAGTTGTTCCTCTTCGTATACGCTACCCAATGAATACCAGGTCCCGTCGCATCGTCCAGATTCACGATACCGCTTTCGTTTCGGCGCGCGCCGCTCATCAGTAACGTATTACGCATGAAAACGCCTTTAAAGTATGGTATACGCATACGTCTCGCGAGCTCGTTCAATTGCATATTGATAGTTACGCCAAACGGCATTTTTATCGTCTTTTTGACGTTTTTTTTTCTTTGCAACTATGCCCTGTCCACGTTTGTACGGGACGAGATACAGTCCGCATTCATATTTGTATGGAGCAAGATACAGTACTTGCGACCCTGTTCCATCGCGCGATCGTGACGTTGTAGCTTTTCGAGCTGACGTCGCGCGGCTTTGTGTTTACTGCTTTCGCCACGTTGGCCGCTCCGCCGATCAAGGACACGGGCGCGCCCACCAACATTGGCAGAAACGGTAACGCACCACCTCGTTTCGCCGTCAGAAGTATCCGCTTTTTCATCGCCTTTTTCCTCGTCGTCTTCTTCGTCGGTTTCATGTCCATGCCGATCTTGCTCTTTCATCGCTGTTCAGACGGCAACAACGGCGGCTCTCTCGCTCAGAGTTAAATCTCTCGCGACGACGCGTCCTAGCGCTTTATCGGCGAATACCTTATCCGCCGCGTGTCTATCGGTGAGATCATTGCTCCGAGAATACAATGTCCTGTTCTCGGCATGCTGCGTCCAGCGGATTTATGCCCTCGTCATCTCTGACTAATCGCTTTTTAAGTCGAATGCCCGGACTGCAAAACTGGTAGTTTGGAATATGTAACTCGAAAGGAAGCACGTTTATCGCTCGATTCAGCAAACCGCAGCGCGACGCCGACATTTGCAATCCTTTATCTTTGGTACGGGACCGTCGATGTGCGTCCGCTGCCACAGCTGATTGTAGTGCTCGTCGCAGCGACGATAGACTCGAATCTCCGAATTTGCCTTCATGTGTTCCGGAAGCTTGTCCCAGACGTGTTCGATATAATCGCCGTACACGCGTAAGAGTACCTTCGGTATATATTGCAACTGCTCGGCGTTCTCGAATATCGGAAGGATGACACAGCACGAGATTCATTTTGTTACTCCGCGGGTTCGCGCACTTTTAACTAGTCGTTCAAGAGCGCATAGCCTTTAGTGTGAGCATGAAATTCGTGCGACAACCGATGCGGTTGATGATACGAGTCACAAACGGTGACGTGAAATCGTGAATGACGGGAGACAGTGCGGAGAAGCGCAAACATGGTGAAATGCTGCCGAGTACTATACGCGCGATCATTTACGGCCCATCTAATTGCAGTAAAACCAACGTTCTCATAAGTGATCAAGTGTCCAAACGGCGTATGTTTCGAGAACGTGTACGTCTCGAAATCGCTATAACAGCCAAAGTATCGATATTTCGAAAATTTATTTACGTCTATCGACAAAATCGGCTACTTTACGTTTTCCAAAAATAGCGACGTCGTTTCACCGAGCGAGGCGCACCCAAATTCTATTTTTATCTTAGATGACGTGGCATGCGACAAGCAGGACGCGATAAAAGAATACTTTTTGATGAGCCGCCACGCGAACGTTGACTGCTTCTATCTCTGTCAGACGTACGCGAGGATACCTAAACATCTGATACAACGCGAACCTGCTGATCACATTTAAATAGGATTGTACCAACTTGAAACACATTTATAACGATCACATGAATACTGACATGTCGTACGACGAATTTTGTTTGTTGTGTTGGCAAAAAAATATGGATTTTTAGTGGTAGACAAGAATAGTGCGTTTAAAGACGGAAGATACAGAAAGGAATTTAACGAGTTTGTGATACCGTTACGTGACCAGTCGTTGTCGATACTTCACCAGAGACGAACATGGCTGATGTGCGCGAGCGTGAAAAAATCGCGAGGGAGATCGAGAAGACGAGCGAGTCGATCCGCAAGAAACATCGCGCTCTGAAGACCAATAGAATCGAGGAGAACATGGCATTGGACAGGCATTATAAGTCTATTATCAAACCGCTGCGACAGATCGCTGCACAGTTCCGATGTGCGCGCGATAAAGAGACAGTCGCGCGACGATAACGCAGCGTCTGCCTTTAAGCACGAGAGAAAAGAGGAGGAGGAAGAGAAGAAGAAGAAGGAGAAGGAGGAGGAGGAGGAGGAGGAGGAGGAGGAGGAGGAGGAGGAGAGGGAAAGGAAGAGAAAGCGAGCGAGACATTCGAGCGTTCCGCGACCCCGTGTAAATCCGATGATCGATCGTACGATCCTGTACAGCCGATAACCTCCATTTCACGACGATCGTACCGACGATAGAATCGTTGGAGAACGTTTTCGAAACGACGGACGACTCACTAGCAACGAAGGTTCAAAATCGGTTGCAAAGGTCGGAAGGTCGAGAGGCGTTACAATTCGCCTTGGGGTCCACTGGGTCAAAAGTACGTCGAGGTTGTCCTAAGGGAAGCGCGAGATAAACAGAAGAGCGGTATAGATTATGTGTACGGCGTTTACCTACAAGGATGGATTGATGTTTGGCAATAAACGGTTCGATGTGGATGATGCGGACAACATAATTATTGACAGCGTACGATACACCTGGTCGGTACACCTGGTCTTTACGAGTTAATTTTTAAGAGAATTCCCGACGATCTCCTTTACGCAAGACGATATGAAGAGATCTCCTTTATGCAAGAAGACGATATGAACAAATACAAGAGCATGTTGCTGGCGACGAAAGCGCACAAATCCAAGCATCATTCACAGGGCCGATTATTGAGCAATAGGGGATACAAGTACAAATACGTAATCGCACCGTTGATGTCGATCACACCCAAGAAACAGAAGAAGAAATCTGGAAAGGGATTACCTCACGCAATGACATTGAACGATAACGCGATCGATTACGTGCACTGGGATGATCCCAACGAGCTAGTGGATCGTCTACGATTGCTCAACCTTTCGCATCGAGCGGGCAACAACGCTCATCAATAACGAGATGCTGTCGAAGAACTTCGCAAAGCCGGTCTTATTATAAATTACATCGCATATAGACGAAACGAGTCAGTCAAGTGGCGTCAGAGAGAAAAAATACTTTTGCCCTTTGTATTATGCGACGAATCATGAAAAAGAGATCCAGCGAAAAGAGAAAAATTATCTCCGAGAGACGTCGATTCGAGGAATTGCACGTTTCGGCAAGAAGAAATTTTCAGTGAAGACGCGTCATAATTCGAGGATACGACAATCTGCGGCAGGCTAATATCGTTGAGATGCGTCCGTATTCGAGCTTCAACAGAGCCACCATTACGTACTCACTGTCATCGACGTGTTGAACAAGTACGGCGTGGGCCGTACCGCTCAAGGGCAAGGGTGGAAGCGAGACAGCTGATGCTATCGCTGATAATTCGAGCGAGTGGAAGATGATCCCAAAAATTTACAAACGGATATGGAAGGAGTTTTACAACGTCGATGTGCAGAAAATCTTAAAAAAACACGATAATCACTAATCACGTTAATCACTATTCCATGTATTTGACGTTAAAAGCATTAGTAGTCGAGCGATTCAATCGCACGCTCAAAAACGACATGTAGAAGATGTTTACACTCAACGGCAATTACAAGTGGATCGACGAGCTGCCGCGTCTCTTATCAGATTACCATACAACGCGCTAAAGCATCGCACTATCGGCATGCGACCCGCCGACGTAACTCTTGCGATCGCCGAAAGACTCTTGGACACGGTGTATAGCGTGATAAAAATGAACAAAATTCAAAGTAGGCGATTCGGTACGCGTGAGCAAGTACAAGACGATTTTTGAGAAGGGTTACACGCAAAATTGGACCACCGAGGTGTTTACAATCGGTAAAGTGCAGCGTGGCAATCCCGTAACTTATCTACTCGAGAACTATCGCGGAAAATCCGTCGCTGGTGCGTTCTACAAGCACGAGTTGCATCGCGTTACTCATTCAGACGTGCATCTCATGGAGAAAGTACTGCACAAGAAGTGAGACAAGGTGTACGTCAAGTGGCTGGGATTCGATGGATCGCACAAATCATGGATACACAAAAACATTGTCATTTGATAAAATTTTGATTCGTGTATTTTTCTACATATAAAAATATATATCAATATAAGTATATAAACGTATATTTTTATTTTTGGAGTATATAAAATATTGTACATAATTATTTGTAACAATTTATGTATGGAGCAGAATACATACATAGATAGTACATAACAGTAATACTTATATAAATGAAAAAAAAAACATACGTAAAGTGTAAATCAAAATAATAGTAATACATAATAATAATACGCATAAATGATAAAAACATCAAGTGTAAATTAAAACACTAGTAGTATATAATACATATATAAATGTTAAAAACATACGATATATATAAAAGTACAATAATCGTAACACATAATAAATGCTATTATATAAAACATACTAATAATACTTATATAAATATAAAAAAAAAGTGTAAATTACAATAGTAATACATAATAACAACATATACTACATATACTACATATAATACATATACTACATATACTACATATAATACATATATTACAAAGGTATCCGCCAATGCCCCACGGTAACGTCTCCGTCGAGTCCGGAACGACGTATCGTTTGTCATCGTAGATTCAGAGCGATTTTCGATTCGGATATCGTGTACACCTCGTGTAATTTAGATCGTATACACGATTGACGGCGAGTCATTTCAATCTCTTCAAACACTGCGTGTAATCATCGAACGTTATTGTTCGCGCTTCGCGAACGTTATTATTCTTTACGCCTTTCGCCTTTTTAGTGTCCTTCTTGGTCGTCCACCCTCACGTACATCTTCTCTCTGAATCCAACGAATTCGGTCATTGTCGCACCGTTGTTCTCGTCCTTCATCAGGCCGGGTACTTTTTTGTTCGCGAGAAGCATACCATACACGTTGTCTGCCGGATAATCGCTCGTGTCGAATCTAGCGATATCGCGTTTCATCGCATCGTACACATCGTCGCATTTTATGTGATAAATGAGACTGTCTGTGTCAGTGTACATAATTTTGCATTTTTCGCGATATATCGGTAACATATAATATAACTCATGCTGAAATTCGTACAAACAGACTTTTGATATATCCAGTATGCACATACCCACGTAAATCGGCTTATTGAACTTCACCTCGAATTTGCGCATTTCGACGACGATTAGATTTTCCGCAAAGACGCTGTGGCTGTGAAAATTCGGTTTCGCGTCATTGCCTCCGCGCCGTACCATCCGTCCCATTTTGTTATTAATTTTACATCGACGTGGTTGCGCACATTCTCCATGATCTTACCGAATATCGCGTTGTTCATTAGTATACAAATTTTTTTCGAAATCGTTTTTCGTGAGCGTTCTAAATTGTGTATTGAGTTTAATGTAATCGCAGAGCCATGGAGATTGAGCGAACTGTAGCACCCGGTGGATATTTATTACGAAGACCATGACGAGTACATTGCTGCAAGTTGCGGTAATGGATGACGTAACGCTGCTTATCGTACAATGTCGCTAAAAGTTTATCTTCGCGCTTACCGGCGGTTTATCGCGCGTTGGGCAGAAAGGTCAGTGTGTCGGTCGTGTAGATGCTGCTGATACTCGAGATCGACCTCGAGATATAACCGGTGGGTGAATCCAGAGCGATCGCGCTCACGTCAAAGTTCGCAGCGTCTTCGACTCATTGAAATTCGGCGTATGGCAAAGGTTGACACATCGCCCATCCGTACAGATTATTGACATTGTAGTACATTAAATTCGATGATGGTTTCGATAGATCGAACGAACACTTGTTATTAGCCTGCATGTATCCGTCGGAACATTGATTGAGATTGCCACATATTCCGCGCTCGATAAACATAACCATATCAATGTCGGTGAGCAACTCGAATCTTACGCTCATATTTCAGCATGACGTCCCACGTGAAACCTGGCAATGTATAATAATGTACGGGATCGAGACAGTAACTCGCGACGCAACTATTGCGAAAATTTTCGAAAATGTCGGCTAATAACAAGATATCAGTTTTCAAATACAGATCACTGTACTCGCCGATCGTTCAGATGGAGAATGGTTGCCATACATTCACGGCGTGAGCGTAATCGCTCTCGGCGCTCGCCTGTCAACGAACTGAAAAATAATTTGCGAGGTAGTAAGCTCGTGTCCTGCAATTTTTTGACGCAGTCAATGTACTCGTACGGAAAGACATCTTTTCGTGTGAGAAGATCGAAATCCTCCGCGCTGAGCTTGCAAAATTCGGAACGTATAATTTTTAATTTATCTTTGTCAACATACGACGCCAATTTATCGAAGCTTGCATTTAGAAATTTGAAAGAATCAATGAACCTTAATTTTACATAATTTTTCTGAAAATTCTTTTCATTTTTGTCTTTGGTGCTATCGACATTTAGTGAATGAAATATATTTTTCTTTGATTATCGGTAGTGCATCTACATGTCTATCGTACGCGATAGCAATTTCCTCAATTATAAAATGCGCGTCATAGTCCGATAAATTGTGAAATACAACCGAAATATAAAACGAATTTTTATAATTTAAGTTACAATTCTCGAATGCGCTGGACCGCGGTGTCTACCGGTGAGATGACAATCGCGCACCCGCGTATCATCCGGCGCGAATGATTTCTCGCAGATGTGACAACGCGTCGCACTACGGTTCCCATTGCTGTTTAGACAATGTTTCTATGGGCACGTTGGCGAATACGATATTTTTCACGCGTTGCGCCAAATCATTGAATTGTCATGCGAACCACACTATACAGTCTTCATCGCGACGGAAGTGATACGACGATAATGTGTCGTCGTACGCGCATCGTACGTAGTAGCCCATGTTAAACGCTTCAATGCTGTAGATGTACAAGATGACGCGTCTTCCCTGTTGGATTCAGTCTTGCGTAGAACGCACTCCAGGTCGGCGTAGCCGATAATGAATAGTATTCGTTCCCAGTTGTTATAGTTGCCGAATTCGAGCCACTTGTCGTCCTCGCTCGGCAGTCGAATGGCGCAGTCGATCTTCTGGCAGTCTACTTCGTGCGACTGCAATTTTCCGCACGAGCTGAAGTAATGGAGACATCTGTAAATAGAGAAATTATTTTTTGTCGCTTCTTTTTATTATTTATTATATACCGATCGGTAAATATTTCTTGTTCTTTTTCCCAGTAATCTGCGAGCTCACGAGACGCGACAGGTTCTTGATCCACGCAAAGTGGCCGAGGCTGTCGTTGTGTGAATCTTATAGGTACAGGAGATTGACATGCTTCTCCTTTTTGTCATCGATGAGCCGCAGAGGAAAGGCCATTTTCGATGCCATATACATTGATCGACATCGCGTTCAATCGTTCGAATTTCGGAATATCTTTTAATGTCATTGGAAATTCGATATCCGCGAGATTTAACACTGCGGTGTAATGCGGGTATGATGATTCCCGATCTGCATATCTTCCTGCGGGATACAGAATGGCTATCACCGACTACGCAAAACACGCATTTTCCGTCGAACAAACTGATCATCACTCGTTTCGTCGCTATTTCTCGTGGCACTTCGATGTGACATCCCGCGCGCGGAGGATTTAGTTTGTTCATGTTAACAGTCAAGTTGAGAATTCGCGACAATGCCTACCCGCTATCGCGTTCTTGGCATGATGCAAGGATAAGTTCGACGACGTGTCGCTCGTACCATTCGCGCATATCGGTGCAGCGATATATCTCGCTGTTCTTTGTAATTATGTTCTTATTAGCACGTTTATCCTTCGTTGCGAACTCGCCATTGAACGCAGTGTTCACTTTTACATTATCGTGTCTTCCTACAGCATCTCGCACTTTCTAGAATTACATTGCGTCTTCTAAAAATCATCGCGGTTCGATGTGATTAGAGTTTATCAGCTCGATGCACTCGTTGCAGCCACGCAAAACACTTCACCAGAGTAGCGACCTGGCCGCACTGTTCCAAGTTTTTTTTTTTAGATTACACTTTTACACAGAATACTTAATAGTTTTTCAATGAAGTGCCCAGAGTGAGCACATGCTGCACGGGAATACAATGTACATCGGCTTTTCGTATTCCGAGCACGACTACTTGCTGTCTAGTGTAGAGGAAAGAACAGTCTTCCTGACGAGATACATTCCTTTAACGCCTATATTCTGCAAATAAATCACACATGGTGGACATAAAGCTGAGATATTATCATATGTTGTATAATAACAGCAGATTATGCAGTGCTTAGTACGAATGTTCAACGGATTTCTGAAGGCTGCATAAATTTCTCTGCGTGATCCATATTGCCATCACTCAACCCAATAAGACATTCAGTATCGTTGGATTGCACTTTTTCGTTGCACGACTCTTGGTCCATTATGTCCTCAAATTCTACTTCCACGGCGGCGGCGGTGGCGGTCCCCAATACATAACGTCACAACATGGCGGCATGTATCATCATATCGGTAAAGCGCCGGGACTTCGCCG
>JAANIC010001144.1:172242-198108 GCA_017607545.1 Acromyrmex charruanus | reverse complement strand
CCCGCTCAGAGAATCTGGGTTAGAACCCGTCTAGTATATTTACTCACTCTGGACACTCTCCTCTACATATATCTAAAGGACACTTAAATCGGTGATGTGTCATCTAAAATGCATATTTACCAGAAAAAGAAACTCCCTAAAAAGTTTTTTATTTTATAATTTATTTAAAAGTCAACAATTCTATGTTCATTACTAAACGATCAAAACGCAAGATTTGTATTTTAAATATATAAGTAGTAAAGCGTTGAAACGCATATGAAAAATTTTTTCGATTAGATTAACTGTAGAGTTACATTTAAACATTACAATAAAAAATACGGTCAAAACGAGATTCAGTAATTAGAGTAATTAAAGACGACAGATAGACCTCCGATATAGTTTTTGTTAATTAAATAACATTAATTTTGAATATCAAATTTATACCGAGAAAACGGTAAGACTGAGAAAAAAATTTTTAGAGTAAAAGATTGCTTTATTGATATTAGAAGTAACGGCTGTAAGAAAAACCTAGTTTTATAAAGTTTAAGCGAAAGTTTGTTCACAATTCAGTTAGGATCGGAACAGCGTTCGAATGTGCAGGCACGCGAGGAATGCGAGAGGCGGCCCGAAAATGTAAAACGACGAATTTGAGAAAACCAAGTTTATGAATCGATAAAAATCATTAATAGAAGCATAGCGAGGCTATAGCCCGATTAAATTATTTATTTTACGAAATTAGCGATCTTAAAGTCGAAAGTGATAGGTCGCGGAAAGGTCATTGTTTTATATATTCGAGCAGGAATAACGTACGCTAATGAAGCGGAATATAGTTTTAAAAGTTTTTATTATATTTATACAGGAATACGTTGTAATTTCTTAGTTTTAGGAGTATAAATGAGAGAATGTAGTTCGAGTGAACTGCGCAGGTCATATGCCATGTCAGACGCCATGACATCTTCTTCGAGGAGTCTGCCGGTATCTGCCTTAGTGGATGGATGAGTCTAAAAACGGTTAGATCCTATTAAATATAACGCGAGTTATCGCAGGTGTACGTGACAACACGATAACACGGGACAAGGAGGGTCATATAAGGTCACGTACGAACCATCGTCGAACGAAGCCCACAGCAGCATAGAAATACATGCACAAAATCACGTACGTATAAGATAGGATTGACACGTATTAATGAGACAATTGGGTCTCTAATTGATCGTTTATAATGACCAGCGCGACGATGGAGTGTCGGATACCGCGTAACAAGCATATTTCGGTAGAAATCCGATCGCTTAGTAGCGACGTAGATTGTGTCAGCAGAAATCAGCCATATTGGCTGATTGGATACGGCCATATCTTATATACTGCCTTTACTCGTGTAAACAACATGACAACTATGCAAACAGTTTTAATATTATGCGTGATAGTGTGAGAGTGTGTGAATGTGATTTAAGACCTTTTGTAAATATTTCATTTGTTAAATACATTTGTTCAGTTAAAACATTTGTGTTAGTGAATGTGCACCTCTCCATGTATGCAAGTCAGCTGTTAACAGGAGTCCAGTGACGCAGCACAGACATGTGAATGAGTCACCCAGCGCAGACAGCATAGGGACAACACTGCCCATTGCACAATGGGCCAGGGATCCCAAAAAGTTCCAGGCCAAAATTCATCTTTTAATATTGATGTAGAAAATTATATTATCTTATGTATAGTAATGAAAGTAATAAAAACATAAGTTTTATGAACATAAATAAAGTATTTTTTTATTGGTAGGTCTTTGACATTAAAAAATCTAAAAAGATGAACGCGCAATTCATGAAAATATATTGTAAATTTTCAAATATGCTGGTAATATGAAAGTGCCTATCTGTTAATTTTATCTCCAGCGACGTTTGCAAAATAGTCAATAATTAATCTAAAGTAATACATGTACCATAACCTGTAATAACGAAAGACATAAAATGTCAAATTTTCACAATTTATGACAATAAACTCACTCACCCCTCCCCCCCCAATTAATTATTCTCCTTCTTATACATTCTTCTTCTTATAAAAATGTTCATGGCACCATTTTGTTCCTATTACTGTACACTTTCATTTAGATATGCGGCAAATATGCGGCATTTGACATCTAGTAACTCAAAATTTGTTTCAAACGTATCTGTGTGCGAGGATCGCTGCCGCGTCGCGCTGACCCCAAAAAGGCAAAAATTCAAAATGTTGATGGATTTACGTGAAACTTGGTACTTAATGGTTTTTGAGGTCGCTGATTTCAAATATGATATTAAAAGCAAAAAATGCATGTCACTTACTACTTATCGGTCGCCATTCTATTTCATCTACATAACAGAGAAGATACTATGTCACGGTCCCCGAACAGCCTGCCTGGAATGCGATTTCTCCTTCCTTCTTTCCTATCAATGCACAGTGGGCCAGGGATCCCAAAAGGTGGCCAAAATTTAAAATGTTAATGGATTTACGTAACTTTGATATATAGAGGTTTTTGGGGTCGCTGATATTGAATTTGATGTCAAAAGTAATAAATTAAAAATAGTGATTCAATATGGTTATAATTGCGAAATTTTGACGGATTTGCATAAAACTCGGTGCCTAGGAGTTTTCGGGATTGCTAATTTCGAATCTGATATTAAAACAAAAAATTTTAAATGGCGCAATATAGCGAACCTAAACTTCAAAACTAGCAGAATTTGTGTAAAGATTGTTTTCCATAACTTTTTATGTTGCTAAGTACAATTTTTAAAATTAAATGTTACGTCGAATTAATTGATATAGATTGAATGTTGTAAATTAAGTGTTACCATTGTTAGGTTGTGATCGGAACATCTATATTTCACAGTCTAAACGTAGGGTATCATGCGTGTGTCATTCACTACTTATTGGTCACTACTCTGTTTGACTTAATAACGGAGAAGATATCCTTGAAAGATCCCCGAACGGTCGGCGTGGAAAATGGGTTTCTCCTCTCTTCCCTCCTGTCGATGTCGTGTGCTGTCGGGCGATTCGCTTACGCAATGTGGTTGCATTGCGTTGCATCGCTGGACTCCTTGTTAACAGCTCATATGTGTGGAGAAGTGGAAATTTATTAACAAGAGTTCAACTCAACAAATGTATTAAATCAAATATTTACAAAAGTCTTTAAATTACGTTCACACACTCTCATACACTATTACGCACAATTTCAAAACCGCTTGTCATGTCATTTACACGAATAGAGGCTGTATATCAAGATGTCTGACTTCCGCTGACGCAATCTACGTCGCTTCTAAATTCGTACTATATTTAATATGCGGGTTTTCGTTAATGAGATGAGTTTTTTAACGCGGATATTGGCAGACTCCTCGATGAAGATGTCATAGCTGCCCTAATGACCGTCGGACCCGTGCAGTTCACTCAAGCTACATTCTCACATTCACTCTAAAATCTAGACAATTACAATATATTCCTGTATAAAAATATAATAAATATTCTTAAAACTATATTCTTAAAACTATGTTCCGCTTCTTCAGCGTGCGTTATTATTGCTTGGATACGTAAAACGATGACCTTTTCGCGATCTGTCACTTTCGACTTTAAGATCGCTATTTTTCTGAAAAAATAATTTTAATCAGGCTCTAAATGTCCTCCTCATGCTTCTATCAATTGTATCTTTCGATTAATAATCTTAGTTTTATCAATTTCACCGTTTTACATTTTGAAGCGTGATCGCTTCTCGTATTCCTCGCATGCCTTCACATTCCATTAGTAGATTCCGGCTCTAGAACATGCTTTCGCTAAGCTTAATAAAACAAGATTTTTAACACAGCCTTGCTCCAGTATTAAAAAAGAAAACTTTTGTTCTAATAAAACTTTTTTCTATGTCTTGCCAATTTTTAGCTATTAATTTAATAGTTGAAAATAATGTTATTAAATAAACAAAAACTATATCGGAGATTTTTCTATTGTTTCCTTTAATCAATATAATTGATGGATTTTGTTTTGGTCATTTCTTTATGAAAATATTACTCAAGTTGTTTTAAAGTTAATTAAATAGAAAAATTCTTTTATATGCGTTTAATCTCTTTACTTATATTCAAAACAATACAAATCTTTAGTTTCAGTAATAACAAACATCGAAATGTTAACTTTTAAAAACAAATCATTAAAACAAAAAAAGATTTTTTTATGGATTTTCTTTTTTATTATTCTTTACTCGAATTTAATGTCAAATTTAATTTCATCAAGCTTCTAATACTCTAACAGCACAAGACATCTTCAGGATCATCCTGAATATGTCCCAAGACATCCTGGACATTCATACCTCCACTGGATGTCCTGAAGTCATTCTTAGGACATTGTTTTCGAGATACCCTCAGGACTATCTTTAGGATAGCTTCAGAATGTCCTTGTCGGGACGAGCCTCAGAAGGTCGTTTAAACATCCTTCGGATAAAATGTGCTGTGTAAGAATTATTGTAGTATGTTTATTGCGGTGATTAGAAATAATTTGTACATATTGGGAGTACAAATTAGTTCGGTCCGTTTTTTGTGTTCAAAAATGCATTTATTTCAAAACAAAATGAATGAACAGATTAATTAAAGTATTGGCTACTACTTTTTCCCATCTCTCAGGCAATTTTCGAATTCCATCTAGAAAAAATGACTAGTCTTTGGAGGCGATCCAATTTTGGATTCGATTTCCAATTTTCGATTTCTGCGAAAAAAGTCAACCGATGACGTGCTGCATCCTTCGGAACAACCAGTAATCAGAAGGAGCAATATCCGGAGAATATGGCGGGTGCGGTAAAACATCCCATTTGAGCGTTTCCAAATATTTTTTTACGACTTTTGCGACATAAGGCCGAGTGTTATCATGAAGAAAAATAACTTTATCATGTCTTTGTTCGTATTCCGACCGTTTTTTTCTCGCAATGCACGGCTCAAATGAATCAATTGTAGCCAATACCGATCGCCCATAATGGAATCGCCAGGTTTCAGCAGCTCATAGTAAACAATACTCTTTTGGTGCTACCAGATACAGAGCATGATCTTCGAACCATGAATGTTTGGCTTTGGTGTTGATGTTGAGGTCGATGGCAACAATTGACCGAGCTTAGCGTAGTATTTTTTCTTCTTGGGGTTGTCGTAGAATATCCACTTCTTAGCTCCAGTCACAATCCGATGCAAAAAACCTTTTCTTTGTTGTCTTTGAATCAGCTGTTCGCAAATGAAAAATCGCCTTTCAACGTCTCTTGGTTTCAGTTCATAAGGCGCCCAATTTCCTTGTTTTATTCCCATGGCTCTCAATCGTGTAGAAACGGCTTGTTGAGTTACTCCCAATGATTCTGCAAGCTCCTCTTGCGTTTGACTCTGATCTTCTTCGAGTAATGCCTCTAATTCTTTGTTTTCGAATTTTTTTGACTGTCCAGAGCGAGGCTTGTCTTCAACGCTGAAATCTCCATCCTTGAAACGTCGAAACCATTCCCTACATGATTTATCAGTTGGAGCAGTGTCACCATAAACTTCGACAAGCATTCGATGGGCTTCGGCTACACTTTTCTTCCAATTAAAGCAGAAAATTAGAACCTCCCGTAAATGCTGCTTGGTTAACACAAAATTCGACATTTCAAACAGTAAAAATCAAGGTTTTTGTATGAAACTCAAAGCAATATAAACTGAATATTAGCAGATGTCTAATCTCTTTGAAAAGGCCAAAATCAGCTGTCACTATGAACCATTCACAACAGCCGGAGCCATCTTTTGGAAAACGGACCGAAGTAATTTGTACTCCTAATACATATATTTGATTTATTTCTAAAAGTAATGATTTTTTAAATATTCGTACCAATGCTTTAATTTAAAGCATTAAAACGTTTAATCTTATTGTCCATTAATAATTGCGTTTTAATTCCTTATATTTAATTTGTATATTATTGTTTCTAATGGGAAAAATTCCATATATAGTACAATTCAATATTCTTTTTTTCTGTCTAACTGTTTCGCCACATACTTATGTTATAAAGCGTTATGTCATATACTTAATATAGCATTCGTTACTTTTGAAATCTACACATAGATTGTTGAAAGTTGAAAATGCAATATCCAATTTTCGCACATATTATTGAAAATCTATTGTTGCTGTAAATTAAACATGTGTTACAAAATGATATATATACATATATGTTTTGTATAGGATCTAATAAGTATATAAGTATATTACAAAATTATAAATAACTTAATATTTACATTAATTAAAAGAATCAGTTTTAAATATTTCAATGGAATGTACGTATCCTTTTCTTTGATACTAACTTGATCATGTACTAACAACATACATTAAATACATTTATATATACATAAATTAAGTTAGTTTTATCATCTAAAAATTAAGAGTATAGTATAAGAAATTTAAAGGAAATAGACACAACAAAGAAGTTATCAGTGTTAGGGCTGTGTGGCAGGACGGAAGTCTATCAACTCGGAGGAGAGACTAGGCCTTGATTTGAAATTCGGAGCGCCCTGATATTTTTCTTGTGTTGTCGCTTATTTCTTACAGTAGTTTAACCACGTTTACAATTGACCACTTCTTCACAACGCTGAACATGTGGAAAATATTTTCTAGATACCAGTTCCTGTGAGTGGATCATTTTATTTTACTTTTAATACATCCTGAAATCATCCTGCAATCGTCCTGAAAATCCTAAAATAGTCCTAAATTAATCCCTGATAATATCACAATGAACATTCAGTGGATGAATGTAGGACATAACTCATTTCATAGTCCACAAAACATCCTGAGAACATCCACAGGATACTCATAGAACGTTCTTGTGTTATTAGGGTATAGTGAAATTCAAAATTTCGAAAACTAAATGTTTCGGAAATGAATTAATGAGTAATTCTATAACTAGATAAATATATAATCTTAACGTACTACAAATATGTTTTTGAAATTAGTATTTATTATTAATATATGAAACTTTGATTCTAAACTTTAATGTATTCTTTTTCTTAATTATAGGTTTCCAAGTATGACTTTGACGATGCTATTATTTATTGATAAGTATATATTATGTTTTCATTGTGTTATTTTTATTATTTTTATAAAATTATCTTTTAATCTAATTTAATTATCTATTTATTCTTTTTCATATGCAACGTCGAGATTACTGGCTGTAGGATCCATAGGATAATTAAGGTAAGTATTTATACGTTTTTTATATCAAAATGTTTTTTAATGTTCTTTAATAAAATAATATGAATGAGTTACATTAAATAAAAAAAAATAATAAGGTTTTCCTTCTGACTCTTTAACAGTAACTTGTTTTTTGATGAAATGTTTTATCTGTTATTACAGAGCTTACTTCGTATTTTGTTATATAATGGACCTTTTATATTAGATACATATTGTTACGTCCAAACCCTTGGAAATTTGGTCAAGGAGCCAATGAGGGAGAATGGAGAGGGTATGAAAGATTAGACTGTTAGACTCAATCTCACAGATATACGCGCGGAGGCAAATATCTGTGAGTCGTACGCATCTTTTCAGTCCCGGAATATAGGTCAATGTCTGAAGGGACGCTATGACACCTGTTCCGCTGGACAGTGCAAACATCGGTCTTACTTTTGGGTCAAGGAACTTAATCCTTTTGATCCGGGACTGGACCTCGTACGATCTCAGGTATTGGAGGGAAGAGAATGCGAATTTTAAAAGACAGGGGAATACATTAAGTTAGATTTATTAATAAAAAGAAAAATAATAAAAAAAAGGTTTTATACATTATAAAACTTCTCTCTTCATAAAAAATATACATTACAGCTTATGGATGTATGCGTGCGTGCGTGCGTGCGTGTGCGTGCGTGCGTGCGTGCGTGCGTGCGTGCGTGCGTGCGTGCGTGCGTGCGTGCGTGCGTGCGTGCGTGCGTGCGTGTGTGTGTGTGTGCGTGTGTGTGTGTGTGTGTGTGTGTGTGTGTGTGTGTGTGTGTGGAGAGGAAAGGGTTAACTGATATAGGAGGCGAGGAAAGTGTTGCAGGAGCACATCGGGATGAGGTGCTTGTAGAGAACAGTGAAAGTTATGGGGTTTTCGGGGATGTATGCTGTGACTAATCTGTCCCCTTCGTTGAAGAGGGATGAATATAACCAGAACATCCGATCCCAGTCGATCGGCTCGGGATTCGGTCAAAACGGAAGGGGCGGAATCCAAAGGAGGAGGGAGTGAGAATTCTTCTTCGTGAGAAGGAGGGAGAGGGAATCGTTCCTCGAGAGGAGGAGGAGAATAACCGAGGATTTCCTGAATAGCAGGGTCGATAACAGGAAGAGAGATGAAATCTAACGGTTGTGTCTCTGTTGGTGAATAGGAGATCTCGGCGAATTGTTCGCCAGTCGGTTGTGGCGGCGCGATTATGGGTGGCCCTGGGGAACGATTCCGCCTACTCCTCCGGACATAGGGGATTCGTCCGCGTTTCCTAATAGTATGCACTAGGAACCAAAGGGTTAAAATTAACGTGTGTTCGTTGGAAACGCGTGTAAATGTATTTAAGTACAATGAGTGTGTTTCCATGCGAGGAAACGCGGGGGTGGACTGGAAATAAATGTGACTTACCACTAGCTGGGCTCAATATATCGGGTAGATTCTAGGCGAGTGGCCAAGGAGATCCTTCGTCCGCGGAGAGCGTCCGAAGGGTAGTCGCAGTGGCGTATGACTGGTAATTCCAGTTGCGATTTGCTCACAAGTTCACACTCGGATGGAATCGCCAACTGGCGTGAAATATTCAATAATTTCCGCACTGCCCGAGACAATGGATTAATTGACCGTAATTGACCGCGAACTTCATTGATGTAGATTGAGTGGTTTGAAATTTCGTACTGACGCTCTGCGCTTCCGCGAGACCTGTATTTATACCGAAAAAAGGGCGTTGAGCCCTTTGTCTAGAATGCAAAAGTTAGTTGCAATGTCACGCGAAATTTACGATTTTTAGCATCCTATCGTTGTTAATCTAAAGTACATCGTTAGAGTAGTTTTGAGAAGAAAAGAAGTGATTTACGTTTTTTCTTAAAGAGCCAAGATCGCTCCAGACGGATGACGAATTTTGTTATTCTTGCAGAAAATATGGCTAGGTAAACAAATGGTTACCGTGCACGACTAGGTTTGCGTGCAGGGCTACTATTGTCAGTCGCGAGTCTGATTTTAGATAACGCTACCGTGGGAAGTTATCCCATGCGTTTTATGATTTTTTAAGCGCGATGTGGCACCTGTTTTTTTAAGATGAAATTGTTAATCAGTCTCGGATGACAAAGCCTAGATTTTTACTATTACGTGACTTCGGTGCATTTATAATGTCTTTTGCAATCTTGTCTCTTTTCGGGCCTGCATTAAGGTTATTATTCCTTCCGGATTGATTGGCATTTACGAGTTTTCCCTTTGGGACGGGTCCCCAATGTGCCGGTAGAGGTTGGCGGCCTTGACTTCAATCGCCCGGTGANCGCTCGAGTCTCGCAAACGCCAACCATAGTCGCGACGTGGAGCCGAAGAATAGAATCGTGGCGTCTGTAGGACGTAACAATATCTATAAAATATAACAAGAAACATAAAAATTATGAACGTTAATGCATAATAAGTTTTTAATCTGTCTTTAGTCTTTGACTGTCATTCTATTTGCTGGTCGTTGTCTGCGTCCTCCTTCTGGTTGTCCGTTGCTTGCTGCTTTCCGTTTGTACCCTTGGTCTGATCGATTGGCGTTGAGACTTCGTTTGGACATGTCATCTCCTGATTATAACATTGAAATTTATGCTCATTATTATTATTCCCGCTTTCTATATAAAAATTCGCGGTTGGTCGCAAGATTAGAGTTAGGTTATTATATATCCATTCGCATCACGTGATCAATCGCAACGTGGCCATTTGCAATTCGTGGTCAACCGCAACATGATCAATTGTGACGATGGTCAAATGAAACGTGGTCAAATGGGATGCTTCCTCCATGTAACATGAGGCAGGACGATGCGGTTGCCTTGACAATTTCCACCTAAGAAATAGATCCTATGGCGATCCCAATTTGTAGAAATTTGTATGCTGTCGGTGTCAACGTGAATATTCTTCTCAAAATTGTACGAAAAGATGCGCTATAATGAAGAAAAACAAACAAATAAACAATCTCTAAAGACAAATTTTTTTTAATATAATTGAAATACTTATTTGTTCGACTCATGTTGAACGTATGAATCCATAGCGCTGGAGATTACTACAAAACAAATCTGTCTGAACGATTGATGCAGTATCATTGCTCCATTTTCTATCTAAATCTTATCCCTTCCAACAATTTTTTGTAATAAAGATTTTTAAACATGTCCAGTGATGACATTAATATAATCTGATACTGCAAAATTGCAACGTTGCAAATATCAATGCAACTTTGTTAGTATAATTTTTTGAACATTCAGCATGTTCGATGTGTTTCGCGATGACATCATCAATGTAATTTGATACAACACCTGCAAAAATGCAGGTAAGCATTTATAATTCTGCCGATATATGGCAACTTTATTTATCAGCGGAAAAAAAGATTTTTTTTCGCGCGTTGGGCAGAAAGGTATAGGTCAGTATGTCGGTCGTGTAGATGCTACGGATACTCGAGGTCGAGATCGATCTCGAGAATATAACTGGTAGGTGAATCCGGAGCGATCGCGCTCACGTCAAAGTTCGCAGCGTCTTCGACCCATCGAAATTCGGCGTATGGCAAAGATTAACACATCGCCTATCTGTACAGATTATTCACATTGTAGTACATCAAGTACGATGATGGTTTCGATGAGTCGAACGAACAAATGTACTTGTTATTAGCCTGCGCATATTTGCCGGAGTAACATTGACTGAAACCGCCGCGTATACCGCACTCGATGAACATAACCAATGTCGGTGAGCAATTCGAATCTTATGCGCGTATGTTTCAGCATGGCGTCCCACGTGAAACCCGGCAATGTATAATAATGCGCGGATCGAGAGACAGTAACTCGCGATGCAACTATTGCGGAAATTTTCGAAAATGTCGGCTAATAACAAGACATCAGTTTTCAAGTGTAGATCACTGTACTCGCCGAACGTTCGGATAGAGAATCTCTTCCAGATGTTCGCGGCATGAGCTCTCGGATACTGTATCGCCTGTCAATGAACTGAAAAATAATTCGCGCGGTGGTAAGCGCGTGTCCTGCAATTTTTCGACGCAATCAATATACTCGTACGGGAAGACACCTTTTCGTATGAGTAATTCAAATTCTTCGTCTGATAATGTTGGAAATTCAGAACGTACAATTTTTAATTTATGTTTGTCGAGATACGACGCCAATTTATCGAGGCTTGTATTTAAAAATTTGAAAGAATCAATGAACCTTAATTTTTCTGAAAATTCTTTCATTTTTGTCTTTGGTGCTATCGACTTGTTTAGTGAATAAAATATATTTTTCTTTGATTATCGGTAGTGCATCTACATGTCCATCGTACGCGGTAGCAATTTCCTTAATTATAAAATGCGCATCATAGCCCGATAAATTGTGAAATACGACCGGAATATAAAACGAATTTTTATAATTTAAATTACAATTCGAATGCGTTGGATCGCGGTATCTACCGGTGAAATGATCGCGAATTCGCGTATCGTCCGATGCGAACAATTTCTCACAAATGTGACAACACGTCGCGTTACGGTACGCCTCTCATTGTTGTTTAGGTAACGTTTCCATAGGCACGTTGGCGGATATGATACTTTTCACGCGATGCGCCAAATCGTTGAGTTGTCACGCTATACAGTCTTCGCGATGGAAGTGATACGACGATAATGTGTTGTCGTACGCGCATCGCACGTAATAGCTTATGCTAAACGCTTCATGCTGTTGATACGACGATGTGTCTTCCTTGTCGGATTCCGTCTTTCGTAGGACGCACTGCAGATCGGCATAGACGATGAACGTTCCAGGTTGTTATCGTTGCCGAATTGGAGCCACCTGTCATCCTCGCTCGGCAGTCGGACGGCGCAGTTGTTGATCTTCTGGCAGTCCACTTCGTGCGACTGCAATTTTTAGCACGAATTGAAGTAATGAAGGCATTTGCAAATAATAAAGAAATCATTTTTCTTTTTACTGTTTTTTATTGGCTATTTTTATTATATTTACCGATCGCAAAAATATTTTCTGCTCTTGTTCCCAGTAATTTGTGATCTTACAAGGCGAGATAGATTTTTTATCCACGCAAAGTGTCTAATGATGTCGTTGCGTGAATCTTGTAGGTATAGGAGATTGATATGCTTGTCATTGGTGAGCTGCAGAGGAAAGACCTGCTTATTTTCGATAAGCTGTACATTGATCGATATGTTGTTTAGATTTTCGAATTTCGGAATGTCTTTTAAAGCCATTGGAAATTCGATATCCGCGAGATTCAACACTGTCGTGTAATGCGGATACGATTTTCTATGCACATGACTTTTAGCTAGGTATAGAGCGGCTACCACCGACCACGCGAAGTATGCATTGTTCATCGAACGCACGTTGATCACTGCTTTCTTAAGTATAATTTCTTGCGGTACCTCGAAGTAACATTCTGCACGCATTGAATTGTGTTTATTCACATTCATTACCAAATTGAGAATTCGCGACAATGCCCACCCGCTATCGCGTTCCTGAAATTCTTCCAGTGATGTCAAGATGGGCTCGATGATCTGTCGCTAGTGCATATCGATGCATCGATATATCTCTGTTCTTTGTAATTATGCTCTTATTAGCACCTTCATCCTTCATTGCAAACTCGCCGTTGAACGCGGTGTTCACTTTTACACTGCCGTGTCTTTCTACAGTGTCTCGCACTCGCTCGAGCACTACATCGCTAGCGTCTTTCAAAAACCGTCGCGGTTCGATGTGATTAGAGTTTATCACAGCGCCTGTCAATATATGATTCTCGAACGCTGTTTCGATCTCGCGCCATTGAAGTCCATATCCGGCACCCACATGCACAAATCCTCCAAGCACAGAATCCTTCAAACTCTCGAGCATCGCGAATATATGTCATCAATGATTGTCTCTTGCTGATCGATAATCGCGGGCATTTGGCATGACTCTGCTCTTCCAGAGATTCTATGAGCTCGTCGCATCGTTGTTCCCATGCGACGTACTCTTCTATGGTATTCAGTTGGGTCGCTTGCTCTATCAAATCGCTCTCCATGTTATCGCTTGCATTGACTAATGACGCGATGCGTCTAAATCTTCTTATTTTATATTACTTACTTGGTCACGTGACATTTGTATCACTTTACATTGATGATGTTGTCACCGCGCGTTGTCACATGTTGTGACATGTCGTACCATGTCGAATATTCATGAAAAATCTGATCACGTGATATGTACACTATTTGGCAACGTCGCACTTATATCAAATCGCATTGATGACGTCATCGCGAAACATGACATGTTGTGACTTGTCGCAGCATATCCTTGAAAAATCTTTGATTACGCTATCTAATAAAGCCGTCAACCCTTGCGAAATTGCAAACGTCGCACACATATATTTTTGTCGCACACGTATATTTTTGTTATATTAAATTACATTGATGATGTCATCGCGAGAGGGGTCAAATAACAAATATGATGTATATCTAACGTAAGATTTATGATAAAAATTCAAATATTGAATGTGAATTATTAGTTACACTGGATAATAATAATAACAATAACAATAACAATAATTGTTAATAATTAATCTCGTTAATTATTGCGAGCATTACAAAATGGTAGAGGACTTTTCTACTCAGTTTAGTCCACTCTACCTGCTCGGGAAGAGTGGGGCCGCATATTCATGCCACCCTGTATATATATATATATATATATATATATATATATATATATATGTGTGAGTGTGTATGCGTATGTACACATATGTATATATATATAAAGGGTGTCTCAAAATGATCTGACATTTTAAATTGCGCGCCATTTTTTTTGCAGCGAACGTAACGTACTAACCTTTAACAACTGGCATCAGGAAGTATTGAGGTTTAATCATGGAGAATTACACGATCGAGCAACGCATAGAAATTGTGAAAATCCACTACAAATATGGTGAACATTTTGCAGAGACGGTTCGAAAAGTCCGCTATTTCGCGCCGCGGCGATGTGAATTGGCCACCAAGATCGTGCGATTTGACGCCATTGGACTTCTTTCTTTGGGGTTTTCTGAAAGGAAAAGTGTATGCCAATGATCCACAGACCATTCCGGAGTTGAAGGAAGAAATTAGACGTACCATTAATGAAATTAGTCCGCAATTATGCCAAAATGTCATTGAAAATTTTGTCAAAAGAATGAACGTTTGCAAACAGAGTCGAGGGGGCCATTTATCGGATATTGTGTTCCACATATAACCTCCATGTTTGTACTTTATATTAAACTAAAAACATGTGTACTTTTCAAATAAATAATATGTTTTATTAATACATTAAAATGTCAGGTCATTTTGAGACACCCTTTATATATATATGCATATGTATATGTATATATGTATATATATATATATATTTATGTATATTGCGTATGAGAATTAGTAGCCAGGTGGCTGTATCCCTGATCCAGAACCTCCACTGTCATACTACTAATAATGTTATTAATAAAATATTACTCCAAATACATTTTCTATAATATTATAGAAATTACATATGTATACTTTTGTTCGGTATCCTTATCGCTTATGGCGTCTAGTCACATCGCTCGATAAACGATCGATCAATCCACGAGATGTCGATTGTTAAGCGACGCATGCGTCGCGCGTAATCGATCCGGTACACTCAGATCATAATGGCTCTGATTGTCTCGTCGACAGCACGTGTCTCGCCTCGCGCTGAATAGGTTTTGATCGCGCTACCGCACCGTTGAGATCCTTTCCGCATCTACTGTGAAACACGTTCTCCCATATTTGAGGTCTATTTAAGTAAAGTTTGGAAAGCAGGGAAAATCTCATTTTTCTCGACCAAGTGCCTCCGAAGCAATCATATCGCGGGAACGCTTGGAACGGTGTTCCATCGCATTGGCCGTGCCAATCACAAATTCATCCTGCACGCAGCAAGATTGCCAACATTTCTTTGGTCCTTCGAGCCGGATCCTGTCAAATATTTGACGTCAGTGAAGTGGCGAGCAGCAATTTGGCAGTCAGACAAGGTTATCTCATCGAGATGAGATAAGCGTCGCAGTAGCAGCAATCAGTGCAAGCATCGCACCAGCGGCAGAGTACGCAACTCAAGAAAAACAGCCGCAAGGCCCGCATCTAAGCATCAAAGACGCAGCCCAGCTCATATTACGTCATATCCTGACGCAGTATCAACGTTTTGCGAGCGGAATCCTGTCGACGGTGGAAAACAAAGCCCGATCCGGACGACGTGCAACGGAAGTCATCCCTTAACGGCGCAGTATTTGCGAGAGGAACGTTTCCGTCCAATAACGCTCGACTGAAAGGCATCCAGCATCTTTTTTTTTTTTTTTTTTGATATCGGAGGGGAAATGCCTGACGCATACCCCAGGTCTCGAGGGAGAGCCCGGGGTTATGTGGGGCTTGCACCCACTAAAACCCCTCCGGGTGTCTTTACCATGCCATAATTGAGGGACTCCCAGGAACGCGTGCAGCATACTTCTGGGAGCCCCTCTGGCCAATCGGCTTGGTGCCGATATCTTATTCCCGCCCAGGGATTTTGAACGTCGAAAGACGACGACCCCGGGCGGTGCAAAGGCACTGACTGCCCATTTTCTGGCGCAGGGGGGACACCACCCCCTGCGCCTGCCCCCTTGGTTGTTGTTGGGGGGCGGGAGTTGGGAACCTCGGCCCCCGCCGGGATCCCCAGCCCCCCAAGGGGCTCCAATCTCTAGAGTTTGGCGCCCCTCGTGCCTTGGCGCCGCGAGAGGTCCTCACGGCGCACCCCACGCGCGCGGCGATGCAGGGCTACCGGCCCGGGCGCGAATACGTCGCGGCCGGGAGATGATGAGCCGCTGCACCCCGCGCGCGCGTAGGGTCAGCCTGTTTCCGGCGGCGGTTCGACCCTAGGGTCGGCTAACCGCCGCCGCTTCACAGCGCCCCGTGTCCGAGACCCGGGGCCGTCGCTGATGGTGGTGGCGGCGGAGGTGGAGGGTGCACTGACCCTACCACCCCCGCGCGCCACTCCAATTTCCTCCTCCTCCGTCCTCTCCGCAATGGGGGAAGGAGGTCGCCGCCGTTCTCGCCCAGTGGGGCGGTCCCGGCGGCGGGTACGTGCGATCGGTGACCCGGGGCGTGAGCGGCCCGGCTGGAGCCGGCGCCCACGTCGTCCCCCAACGCCACCATCCCTCGCATCTCCTCCCCCCTCGCCACCTCCGCCGCCCGGCGGCGGCGGCGGGAGAGGGCCACGGCCTCCCGGTGCCCTCTCTCTTTGCCTCTCAGCCTCCTCCTTCTGCGACATCACCCGATCACAGAAGGAGGAGAAGGCCCTCCAAGCGCTCTCCCTGCCGACCATCTTCTTGACGACAGCCGGCAGGGAGAGGTCCTCCCCAATCTCCTGGACCAGAACACCGCGCTCGCCCGCCCAAGCCGGGCAGGTCTCCAGCGTATGCTGCGCGGTGTCCCGGTCCCCGTCGCAGTGGTGACAACTCGCAGTCGGTTCCCTGCCTATGCGACACAGGTACTCCCCGAAACATCCGTGTCCGGTGAGCACCTGCGTCGCGTGGAACGACAGTCCGCCCCATCCCCTGGCTACCCACTGCTCGAGGCAGGGGAGGATGGCCTCCACGGTCCGGACGCCCGTTGTCGGCGGGTCGTTTTCGAGAGTGGCGCGCCACTCTTCGAAGACCCGCCGACGGGCGTTCCCCCTTAGTCGTTCTACGGTCATCGGGGTTACGATCCCCCCCCGTAGCCGAATGGCCTTCATCCTGGCGAAGGTCTCCGCCAGGGCGTCAGCCACATACTCGGCAGGGGGGATCCCCGCGAGGACCATGGCAGCCGCATATGACACCGTCCTGTAGGCTCTACATATCCGAAGGGCCAGCCGCCGTTGCACGCTGTGCAACCTTTCTTTGATGCGGCGGCTGGCCAGAGCCTTCCCACTCCATACCGGGGCTCCGTAAAGGGCCCCGGACAGGACGGCGTGCATATACGCCCGCCTGACCGACTCGTTCGGACCGCGAAGGTTGGGCATTAGGCCGAGCAGAGCGTCCGCTCGGCGGCCCAATCGCGGGGCTATCTCGTCGAAGTGTTCGACGAAGCCCCAGCGACCATCCACGGTGAGGCCCAGGTATTTGATCGTGGGCCCCACCGGGACGCGGACGTCGTCCACCACTATGTGTGCCCGAGGGGGCGCCCCGCTCCTTCCATCGTGGAAGAAAAGAGCTTCCGATTTAGCGGGGGCTACCCTCAAGCTCAACTCCTTTATGGAACCGACCACACACGCTACTGCGACGTTTGCTGAACCGACGGCTCTCTCCCAGGTCGGGCCCCCGGCCACCACCAACGTGTCGTCCGCGTAGCAGACGACGTGGCAGCCGGGAGGTAGGGCCGCGCGGAGAACGTAGTCGTACGCGACGTTCCAGAGTAGGGGGCCCAACACGGACCCCTGTGGAACGCCGCACGACACGTCCCTCCGCTGCTGGAGTCCCATTTTGTCGTAGAACTCCAGCTGCCTGTCCCGGAAATAGTCCTCTATGATGGCGACCAGGTAGGGGGGCAAGAGGTGGTGTCCTCTTAACGCCCCCACCACCCGGCCCCACGGGACGCTGTTAAAGGCGTTGGCGATGTCCAGGGACACCGCCAACGCCACCTCTCCTTCCGCGGTCATCTGCTCCGAGAGGGCCCGAACTTGCCTGACGGCGTCTATCGTCGACAAGCCCTCCCGGAAGCCGTACTGACCGCGGGATAGGTTGGGACCATCCCGGGACAGGTGCCGGACGATGCGGGCAGCGATCACTCGCTCCAGCAGTTTTCCCGCATCGTCCAGCAGACATATCGGCCTATAAGCGGAGGGACTCTCCGCTGGCTTGCCCTCCTTGCGGAGGAGGACAAGCCTGGCCGTTTTCCACGACCTGGGGAATATGCCGTCTCTGAGGCAGCTCGTGAAGAGCCGCCTCAGACGGCCGCCCACTATGGGGGCCGCGACGAGCCAGACCCTGCCGTGTATACCGGAGGGTCCGGGTGCCCGCGGTCTCCCCTTAAGGCGGGCGAAGGCCTTCACCATCTCCTCCCCGGTGACGCTCAGCTCCTCCGTCCATCCGGACGGGCGACCGACCCTCTCGGGAATATCCTTTTCCCTGGTGGGAAAGAGGGCGGTCACCACGTCGTCCAGAAACTGAGCGTCCAAGGTTTCCGTTATAGGGGGGGCCCACGGACGAAACTGCTTCGTCACAATCTTGTAGGGCCGCCCCCACGGATCTCTGTCCAAGGAGTAGACTAGCTCGCGCCAAGCGTCTGCCTTCGCCCTCCTAATGGCCGCCCTAAGGGCGCTCCTTGCTTCACGGAGCGCCCCGGCGGCCATTTGGGCATCCAGCATCTATCGCATCTCTTTTTAGCATTAATTGCGTGCGTAACAAGACCGTTGCGTGAGGAAGACCATTGTCTCCGTTGCCGACTAAGTTCCCTTCGCCACGTTCGTTGCGTACGCGCGTTCGTAGTTGCATTCAAGATGGTCGACTCAGAAACGACGACTTAAGCGTCAGCGCGCGACCATAAAGGCATCATGTATCAGAACTTACGTAGAGTCAATAGTCGCCATTAATCCGTCAATAGTGGCTTATCGAAGAGCGGAAGGTGAAACTCGGAAGGTGAAACTATTGGGTGGAGTATAACGAGATGCAATCGCGTAGAATTATTAGACCAGTCCGAAGACTGCGATCGAGACGGTTTCGAGGAAGCGTTCTATGCGTTATCCGCCAAGATCCGCGAGCTCATTTCCTCTTCGCCGACATTGCGAACGTCCATCTTTTCTTCGTCCTCTTCAAGTGTTCGTGATTCAGATCGTGGTACGCATATTCGGTTGCCTAAATTAAATTTACCAACATTTTCTGGCAAATATGATGAATGGTTCCCGTTTTTCGATACATTCAACTCAATTATACATTCCAACACCTCGCTCTCAAATACGCAAAAGTTTCAGTATCTGCGGGCGTCACTCACCGGCGATGGAAACGCTGTAATCAGTTCATTAAAATTGTCGGATGCTAATTACGACGTCGCGTGGTCAATTCTCAGAAATGATATGACAACAAGCGCGTGATTGTTCAAACTCACGTCAAGGCTATAATAGATTTGCCGGCAAAGGAAAATTCAATCGATCTCAGAAGAATCTCTGACGGCGCCGCGAACATTTGCACGCCCTTCAGGCATTGAAGCGTCCCACGACGCATTGGGACGACATTCTCGTCCTCATTCTAACCTCTAAACTTGACTCACTCACGTTACGCGAGTGGGAAACTTCCTTAACGGACAACGAGCTGCCGTCGCTTAAACAGCTGTTAGATTTTATCGCTCATCGATATCAGATGCTCGAGGCTACCACTTTCGCAAAGAAGGTCGAGGCAAAATCACAGCCAAATGTTAAGCGGTCATCGTCGTGTGCGGCTATCGTTAAACCCAAATGTCACTTCTGTCAAGTCTGTCACGATCACGTCATTTATTATTGTAAAAACTTCGTGGCACTTCCGGTATCGCAAAGAGCTGCAGAAATTCGCAGTCGCAAACTCTGCGTCAATTGCTTGCGCTCCTCTTCTCATGCATCAAGTAAATGCACCTCTGGTCAATGCAAGGTCTGCCAGGCAAAGCACAATACGCTGCTTCATATGCTCAGCCGCGGACCCATCGACTGACAATACCGATAAGGAAATTGCATCTAAGGAAATTCCTCCCCCCTCCGTCGTAGCGACTCATGCTTCAGGATCATTTAATAGCGAACAAGTCATGCTTTCGACTGCAGTTGTGCTCGTCTGCGACAGCGACGGCTCGCACAGGGCGTGCCGAGCTGTGCTTTGTTGGATTGCGAATCGCAAGCGAACTTCATATCCGAGAAATATGTGGAAGCGCTCGGTTTAGAAACGCGACCATTAAATGTCTCGATTTCGGGCGTCAACGATGACCTCGTCCAGTCACGTAGCTAGAATCCAATTACAATCGCGACTCAACTCGTATACCACGGCTATCGAATGCATCGTGATTGATCAGGTTACTAATAAGATTCCGGCGGTCTCTTCGGGGCGGGACAAATTTGATCTTCCGCGTAACATTCGTTTGGCTGATCCGCGATTTCACATATCGTCGGATATCGATCTGCTGATCGGAGCGGAATTGTTTTGGAATTTGATATGCGTTGATCAAGTCAGGTCTTCCGACAAGCACTCAACTCTTCAAAAAACACGACTGGGCTGGATTTTGGCGGGTCGTTTGGCCATACCGACCTCCTCAAGGGTTCACTCGTTTCATGTGTCCGTAACCAATGCGGAATTACACGAACATGTCAGTCGTGCCTGGCAAATGGACGACATATCTGCGCATTCGGACAATTACACAATGGAGGAAAGTATTTGCGAGCGTCACTTTTTAGACAACGTGTCTCAAAATTTTCAGGGTAGATATACGGTCAAGCTTCCGATCAGAGAGCAAATGTTAAATAACATTGACGATTCGCGTGAAGCAGCTCTCAAGCTATTGCGGGGCATCGAGAAGCGCTTCAAGCACGATCCTACGCTTAAAATTCAATACGCGGCGTTTCTTGACGAATATATATCGCTGGGATATATGCGACTGCTAGAGCCACCTATTGCGGAAGAACCAATATCATTTTATCTTCCCCACTATTGTGTCTTCAAAACGGTCGAGCAAACATCGAAAATCCGTGTCATATTCAATGCATCTTGCCGCAGCAGTTCTGGTGTATCGTTAAACAACGCGCTTCTAGTGGGATCGACCTTTTCAAGAAGATTGGATCTCAATTTTGATGCGTTTCCGTTTTTTCGCTTATGTCATCACCGCTGACATCATAAAAATGTATCGGCAAATTTTAATGCATCCGTCCCAGACGCGCCTGCAGAGAATTCTCTGACGCGACGATCTCTCTGCTAATGTCGAACTTACTACCGTCACTTACGATACAGCTTCTGCGTCATTTCTGGCCACCAGGAATCTTAAGCATTTGGCTGAGCAGCACGCTCATCAGTTCACTCGCGATTCAGCATGCGTTCTTCGGGATTTTTATGTCGATGACATGCTCACCGGGGCGGATACAGTCGACGAATTAAAACTATTCGCGATGAAACTATTCAATTGTTAAAATTAGGAGCATTCGAGTTAAGCAAATGGGTCTCCAACTGCCCTGAACTATTGGAAATAGACAATCGTGACCGTGTGCCAGTCATTATCAAAGATAATGCTGCAGATTCGTGGATTCTGGGCATGCAGTGGAATCAGTGTCAGGATACATTCCAGTTTCTCTGCAAACTTGAGACAGAAGCCCACGTTGTATCAAAACGGGTCATACTTTCCGAGGTCGCTAAATTATTCGATCCTCTGGGCCTTCTGGATCCGGTCATTGCGATCGCAAAACTCATCCTGCAAGATTTGTGGTAATTGGCCATCCAATGGGATGAGTCCGTTCCTCAGGACATCCACACTCGCTGAATCGCTTTCAGATCACAGATAGGTGATCTGAATCAACTAAAAATTCCTCGATGCGTTAAACTTAATGCCCATCAATCAATCGTGGAAGTGCACGGATTTTGTGATGCCAGCCAGCGCGCATTCGGAGCTTGCATATATCTTCGCACCAAGCTCGGTCTCAACGACCATCACTCTGAGTTACTGTGCTCAAAATCGCGCGCCGTGCCGCTCAAGACCGTCTCGTTATCGCGATTAGAGCTATCAACCGCCTTGTTATTAGCGCACTTAATCAACAAGGTCAGAGAGTCATTAGAACTCTCGAAACGCCCGACTTATCTTTAGTCGGACTCGACGATCGCGTTAAACTGGATAACCTTTCGCTCGCGGCGGTGGTCAGTTTTTGTGGCAAATAGGGTGGGCGAAATTCAGCGCCTAACAGAAATCAAACACTGGCGTCATGTCGCATCCTCCGACAACCCTGCCGATATATTGTCGCGAGGACTAAATCCTTGCGACGTGATCAATGCTGAGAGATGGTGGAATGGCCCCGAATTTCTAAAATGGGATGAAAAACACTGGCCGCCCACAGTGTCTTCACGCGTTTGGACAACGATCTTCCCGAACAAAGGAAAATCCGCGTAGCCGTTTCCATTTCCCATCCTTGCGTCGTCGACAACTTGCTAAATAAGTATTCAATTTAAATAAAATATATCGCATCATAGCGTATTGTTTGCGATTATGCAAGGCGCATCGGGAGCACGCAGTATCTGATTTCGTGTCCCCCGTTGAAACATCTATCGCTTTAAATTGTATTTGCAGAACGGGGCAACTGCGAGCGTTCTATCGCGAATATCAAGTGCTAGTCAAAAACGAAATTGTAAACGCTTCTAGTAATATCTTATCGCTACCTCCTTTCTTACATGAAAGCGGACTAATGCGAGTTGGCGGGAGATTGAAAAATTCAAATCTCGCGTTCAATGCGTGCCATCCAATTCTTCTGCCACGCAAACACATATTGACTCAGCGTATTATAGAGCGCGAACACATACGAAACTTGCACGCGGGTCTGCAAGCCACGATGGCTTTCGTGCGCCAGCGCTTTTGACCGCTATCATTGCGCTCCACCGTGCGTGGAATAATACAAAAACGTATTACCTGTTTTAGGGCTAAACCTAATCAATCAGAAGCCTTAATGGGCTCATTACCAGCCAGTCGAGTTAGCGTCTCTAGACCTTTCTCTCGCTGCGGTAGACTATGCCAGGCCGCTCTTGTTACGTGAGGGAAAGCATCGAATCGCGCGAGTCACAAGTCGTATGTTTTTGTATGCTTCGCCACGAAGGCGATTCACCTAGAGTTAGTAAGTGACCTTACGTCTGAAGCATTTATTGCTGCCTTTAAGCGATTCATTTCTCGTAGGGGTAGACACACGCACATGTATTCGGATAACGGGACCACCTTCGTGGGCGCTCATAAGCAAATTCAAGAATTATATGATATATATAATGATCAACAAGTCCAATCCGAGATTAAGGATTTTCTGCGCGAGTTGGAGATTTCATGGAGCTTCATCCCGCCTAATGCACCCCATTTTGGAGGTTTGTGGGAGGCAGCCGTGAAATCTGCCAAATCCCATATGACTCGGATCGTGGGCAAAGCTCATTTGACCTTTGAGGAAATACAAATGACCCTCTGTGAAATAGAGGCGATCCTCAATTCGCATCCCCTCTTACCGTTAAGCGCCGACCCTAACGACTTAGCGTACCTAAGTCCGGGACATTTCTTAGTTGGCACGACTTTGAATAGTCTTCCTTGCGTTGACTTGAGTGACGTCAACCAAAATAGGCTGCTGCAGTGGCAACGCGTAGAGCAAACCCGGCAGCATTTTTGGCGCAGGTGGAGTAATGAGTATCTTCACTCTCTACAAGCACGAACCAAATGGATGGCTAACAAGGGAATTCAGCTGTCAACTAATCAACTTGTGCTCATAAAGCAGTCGAACCTAGCGCCACTTCAGTGGGCAATAGGGCTAGTCCAGGAGGTTCATCACGGTCCCGACGGTATCGCGCGCACCGCAACTGTGAAGACTGCCAAGGGTTCTTACGTGAGGCCACTGTCTAAGCTATCAATATTACCAATCGAAACTTAGACTATAGGTTATTAAGCATTTAGGTTTAAGTGTCTTCAACTGTTACCTTCTAAATATATCAGGCTTCGCCCAAGCTTCTCTTTATCGTTGAATAAGAATAATTTATTATATTGTTATATTTTTCAGTTTGCGTATTTAGATGTCAAGTTTTGTTGATTTTCAGTGCAATGACTAGATGCGATGTTGAGTCGCATCGGAGTAATTCGTATTTTATACGTTAAAGAGTTCATGCTTGTATGCCACATTGAAAGTTAACCCTTTCAAGGCGGGCGGCGTGTTCGGTATCCTTATCACTTATGGCGTTTAGTCACATCGCCCGATAAACGATCGATTAATCCACGAGATGTCGATTGTTAAGCGACGCATGCGTCGCGCGTTGATCCGGTACACTCAGATCATAATGACCGCTCTGATTGTATCGTCGATAGGACGTGTCTCGCCTCGCGCTGAATAGTTTTTTATCGCGCTACCGCACCGTTGAGATCCTTTTCGCATCTACTGTGAAACACGTTCGCCCGCATTTGAGGTCTGTTTAAATAAAGTTTGGAAAGCAGGGAAAATCTCATTTTTCGACCAAGTGCCCTCGAAGCAATCATATCGCGGGAACGCTTGGAACGGTGATCACATGGCCGTGCCACTACAAATTCATCCTGCACGTAGCAAAATCGTCAACAACTTCAATGTGCTCGAAATTAGTTTCACATTTCGGGCCGATTTCTGAAGTGCTGCCTACTTTTCCTTCACAACCGCTCAATGCTTGACGGCCGAACCGCTCGCGCGCGGACGTACATCTCAAAAGCGTTACAGTATAAGATACATACTGCGATCATACCTTCCAGCAAATTGTCATGAAAATATTTTCCTTCCTACATATTTTCTTAATAATGATGATTGAACATCATATTAATAAGTAAATGCATTTTATTGAATGTAATGTACTTTTAAAATATTACTTTATTATTTTTATGATACATTTAGTTTCTTTTAAAAAGCTACTAATCACATTTTTATACACAGAATGTAATATAGAATTTTACTTTACCGCACCATATATCTGGTCATCTATTTGTAATTTTTTTAGTGGAATAAACCTGGAGAATGCACTTAAATGACATATCAATAATAGAACTTCAAAGATAGAGAGTTTTTATAATAACGTGGATCCAGATACGGTGAACACCTTTTCTTAATTAGTTGCTGAGAAGATGATAATGTGACCATGATATCGATTATGTATCTTTTTTCCTAGGATAAAAAGTTAAAATTTTTTGTATGTATGTGTGTATATGTATATGCATGCATATACTGTTTTGCGTGACACTGTACGTGTAGAAAACAACAGCGTTATACAAGTTAGCTGTAACCAATATGATCTGCGTTCACATGATCAGTATCGTTGCAACAGTACTGTCAATTCAGTGTAGTGTAGTAGTGTTCTACGCACACGCATATACAATATATATGTATGCGTATATATATATATATATATATATATATATATTGCAACCGCACTCACGAGCGTGGCGCAACTTCGTCGCGCATTCACAGCTAAGGCTTTCGTAGGCGATCGGATGACGAGTGGCGTTACACGAAATGTGACAGAAAGGCGTCTTCACGCAGCCGCTTTTAAGGGCGGCACATAATCACAAAACAATAGTTGGGCGCCAGGCACGAGCGAGCGTGCCACTCTTTCTAGAAATTACGCGATATTTTCTTTATGCCTTTTTAATGAGCTGCGAATGTCGACGGGCTCTCAACCTAGCTCAGTCTCGGAAATGGCAGAGGGGGTGGTTCGCGGTCGAGGATAGCAGAGCGTTTGGAGGAGCGAATAGGGGCGAGAATAAAATACACACGAATTAACAATAACAAAAGTAACAAATATATTAAATGAGTCTTCGACTCCCAATTACATCTGGCGATACAGTCGAGACGATAAGTTCTACTTGAGCGCGATAATTGATCTACGTAAGCCCCGAGGTTTTACGCTAGGCGTATCAACTCCGTTAAATTCCCGCGACACGAGTTCACGCCACACAGGAATACTCTCGCGAATTATGCGAGCCATACTTCATCGCCTCACAAATGCTAAGAAATTCGGCCACGATGGCAGCGTGGACA
>JAANIC010001144.1:99344-162853 GCA_017607545.1 Acromyrmex charruanus | reverse complement strand
TTCGAAATAATGGCTATCCTCTTAAATTCATATTTTCAACAATCAATAATAGAATAAAGACTTTGGAAAATAAAACGAAGCTAGATCAAAATCGCGAAAGTAATAATAAGGAAAATGTTTCTAATAAGAAAAAATTTTTCATGGTTCCATACTTAAGCAAGGTTTCGGAAAAATTTAAAAAACTGGCATATACTCATGGATTCGATATAGCTTATAAACCTATGAATAAATTGAATAGATTCATAAAAACTGGAAAAGATCCGTTGCTTAAGGATGACCATTGTGGAGTGGTGTACAAAATTAATTGTTTGAATTGCGTAGCATCGTATGTTGGCCAAACGAAGAGAAAATTAAAAACTCGGATAAAAGAACATAAGTCCGATATAAAGAAACCTACTTCCGAGATGTCTGTTGTTTCACGTCATCGATTGAATGAAATGCATGAATTGGATTGGGATAACATAAGAATTTTAGATACAGAACAATCATTAATGAAAAGAAGAATTTCAGAAATGATATATATAAAAGATCAAACTATTGGTATTAATAAACAAAGCGACACGGAAGATTTGCCTGATGTTTATTTTCCTCTTCTAAAGAAAAATCTCTCTCGCACTTAATAAATAATTCTAGAACTTTCCAAATTGTTGACTCATAGATATAAATAGCGATAAATATACGATACGACTAAGAACATCACATAATGTCATGACAAATTTCTATCTGTGTAATGTTTGTATTTGTGATTCAACGTTATAATTCTGCTGTAAAAACAGGTAATGACTCTTTGTTTTTTAATCTAATCAAAAAATATTAACGTTTTAATAAATTATTTTAAATTAGAATCTGGAAATTCTCGTTCTACTCTGTGCATATACGACTTCTGACGTTTTATTATTAGTATACGAAGTAGAGTCTAATAGAAATAAACACGTTTTTATAAGCATAACACACAACGATTGAAATTTATTTTAACTTGATGGAACACTGCATTCAAGAATATTTTGACAATTATAACACACGACGGTTGATTTGTATTCCAACTTGATGTAACACTGCGTTCGAAGATTTTTATTCGTTTACTAAAGATAGCCAGATTGTGGCCGAAACGTTTAACATTATTGTTTTTATTGTAATAATCTAATTTTGTTGCAATAATAATTAAATAGCACAATTGATAACTTGTGTTTGTGATTTCTTATGCTCTTTATTTTATAATTTTGAATTCATAATCACTTTTGTTTGTTTTTACGTTTTTTCACTTTTTAATTTAATAAAATTTAAGTAATTAATTTGATAAAGATGTAAATGATACGTGTCATTATTAGAATTAACTAAAAATGATAAGGATAGTATCACTTGTGTTTTACTTTTTGTATGTTACTATTTTTTAGAACAAGAGGTTGAAATAGGAAGACTTTCAATGAAACAAAAAGATTTATCGTATCACTTAGTAAAGATAATACTATTTGGATTGTATTTTTTAATTGGGTACATTATTTTTTTTCAATATGTATTATCTAGGTTTTATCATATTTATATAAGTAGACGCAATAATTTATTATAAATTTGTTATAAAATTTATATATTCAATTATTATACTAAGTTATTTTTCATGATTTTCTTTTAGCTCTTTTCTTATAGCGGACGACTCCATAGATTTGGAATTAGTGGCCCTGAGGGCTGAGCTCGATGTATTAAAAAATATCATTGTTCGGTTCTCAGAGACGCAGCCGCCCGCGCCAGTACCAGCGGCAACGCAGACTCTCGTACTAACGGAAAAAAAACGTAAGTAAAAATTACCTTATAGTAAAAGTTGGATAGAGTTGGATAATTAGTATATTAATTGAATAGTAAATTAATTTTAAATTAATTTCCACAAGTTATTTTATACATTTTAACTTATTAACTTCTTCTGAAGGTAAAAATGTACACACATGTTATATTAAAATGATTAAAATTAATTTACTCAAATTCAATAAGTTTTTATGTAGAAATACTAAATACTAAATATTAAATTTCAGGAGATGCGGTGTCTCTGACCATGTTAAAAAAAATAAGACACTACAAGTCTCTTATCCCGAGCCACCAAAGTCCATTTTGGGGATACAGGACTACTAAAATATAAAAAATTTTGAATCGCACGTAACATATCCTGAAAGGCGGCATCGCCACGAGTAATTTGAGCCAAAAGAAATAAAAATCGATCAAGTTGTTTTGCACATACAAGCGGTCGAAAAGTAATGATTTTCATGAAAATGAAATAACGTCTTCTTCTTCTTTTTCTCTGTCCACAGTCACATGCATCTCTCTTCTCTTTCATCTTTCACTTCTCCCAATTTCGACCAACTCCACCCCTCTCTCTCCCCTCCTGCTCTCCCACTACCCACCCCCCATCATCTCCTATCTCGCTCTCTTTCGCCCTCGTCTGCTGAAAGTCCAATGGTCATTCACGATCGTGATCTTGACAATGTGAGTCAAGGTCGTATTAATTTTTTTGTATAATTTCATAAAGTCATGAATGACTGCTACAACCTTCCGAAGGTTGTTCGATGTGCTGACCTTCATAATGTGTGGGAGGATCAGGGTCATCGGAGGTGAATAGTCCATTTTAAATTTAATAGCTTTTCATGGGCAACAGTCGCCTGTTGAAAGTGTCCGATGGTCATTCAGGGTTGTGACTTTAATAATATGAGTAAGGAACGTTTTAATTTTTTTGGAAAGCTTTGTAATGCGTGATGAGTGATTGTTACAATTTTCTGAAGATTGTTCGGTGTGATGATCTTCATAATATGTGGGAGAGTCAAGGTCATAGAAGGTGAATTGTCTTTGGTCACTAAGGATCATTACCTTGACTATATATGTCACAATCAGCGTCATCGGAGTTGAATTCCCTATTTCATTTTTAATAACTTCTTAACGTGAGATGGATGACTGCTTAATCTTCCGAAGGTTGCAGGAAATGTAGTGGGAAGACAAGTATCGTATGCCGCAGGTCTATGTTAATAAATAATAATTCCAGATTGAAAAAAGGCATAAAATTAAGTAAAAGTTACCGAAATATGATGAAAAGGCTATCCAAAGTCATTATAAAGAACTAAGACAAATTAAAAATAACAAATAGCGTTTCCAGCCCGATTAAGTCATTCTCAATGTTATAATTACAAAGTGACAAGTATATATATATTTAAAATAGATCGGTTTTAAAGTGGTCGATAAAGAAATAAAAAAAATATATGTACAGACTTCTAGTGGATATGTACTGATGGTCATTATCGCAACCTGTTGTTATACAGCTGACATTACGTCCCATTTGATGTAGCGCGTGTGATTATGAATATATACTTAAAATAAAAAATGGGCCCCTCCATTCTTATGAGAATGCAACCATATTTTCTTCGTCTCTCCAATTTTAACACAACCTTTAATATTTATTTCGATTGCAACAGAATGAATTTTTAATATTGTACAATATGATTATACTTTGTTTTTTGTTTGCGAGAAAGAGAAAAATCTTCACATAGCCCCTTATCCGGGATCCCAAAAAAGAACCTAACTGGATGAGGAGAAGACACCCAGGAACCGGTCTCTTGATTGTGCGGGATTCGATGAGTCTGCGTCCCTCCTATAAGGAAAGACAGCGGATATCACGCCTACCTACTGAAAAACTCCCCCTATTCAGCACTTCCGCAAGACCTATCCGGTATTTCATTAGGATGCATCCAAGTCGTGGAATATACGCTTCCATCTCCATGGTCCGGTATACTATTTAAAGCTACAATCCTATTCTATATTAAATATTATCCTAAATATGTACATTATACACATATATACATTTTTATATATAGTTGTAGTCAGACCCCAGACAGGCCCGAGCTAAAAAAGCCCTTTACTTCTTCAGGAACTGATTTTAACACGATCTTTGAGATTAGATAGAGATTTGACATAGAGATGGAAGTTTTTTTGGTTGATTTCTTAAATCATCCAAATCATTGATTCCAATCATTGATTATTTTGGAAGCTCACTATCGTAAAGTGTCCAATACTTTCGCTCCAAGAGGGAAGTATCTTAAGGGTTGCAGCGTAAAAATCGAAAGTGCTTGGAAATAGTAGTGCATAAATTAAAGAATTATTTTGCAGAGTCAGAGAATTGAATTTTGCAATTATAAATGACTTGTGAGTGAATATGACTGTTCGCACCAAGAGGGACTTAAAGGTTGCAGTGCAAAAATAAAAAATGCTTGGAAATTGTAGCGCATAAATCAGAGAATTATTTTGCATAATCAGAATATTTTATTTTACATTCTTAAACGACTTAGGGATGAATGTCTGTTCACTCCAATAGGGAAGTGCTTTAAGGATTGCAACGCAAAAATCGGAAATGCTTGGAAATAGTAGCGCATAAATTAGAGAATTATTTTGCAAAATCAGAGTAATTAATTTTGCAAATTTTTCGATCGGATTGTTCCACTCGATAATTCAAAGAAGCATTTGCAAATACTGCATAATGATTTCGGTGGCGGGCATTGGGTTGGTTGTCATTACGACACAAAACTGTTATATACGATTCTCATGAAGGTAACCGTAATGCTAATATACAAAATTTGAATGGAGAAAATCGAATCATTGTGGACAGATTTTTTCTCTTTCATGACTTTCAAAACAATCCAATAGTATTAGGTATACAACTTTGCTTCCGCCGTTTTTTTCCGAAATTCGAGGCTTTATTGTAAAAAACTGGTTATACATTTATGATTCAAAGTATTGTCCATCGCTGGCCACTACTTTCTCCCATCTTTCGGGTAGCGTACGAATCCCGCGTCGAAAAAACTGGTTATCTTTTGAGGCGATCCACGAATCAATCCAATTTTTTACTTCTTCATAAGATCGGAAGTGCTGGTCAGCCAGGCCGTGTGTCATTGATCGAAACAAGTGATAATCAGAAGAAACAATATCTGGAGAATACGGCGGGTGGGGTAGGACTTCTCATTTCAACGTTTCCAAGTATGTCTTGACCACTTTCGCAACATGGGATCGAGCATTGTCATGCTGCAAAATCACTTTATTGTGTCTCTCGTTGTATTGCACCCGTTTGTCTTTCAATGCTCGGCTCAAACGCATCAATTGCGTTCGATACTGATCGCCTGTGATTGTTTCAGTCGGTTTTAACAGTTCATAATACACTACGCTGAGCTGGTCCTACCAAATACAGAGCATGACCTTAGAGCCGTGAATATTCGGTTTGGCCGTCGAAGTGGGAGCATGGCCGGGACCTCCCCATGATTTTCTGCGCTTGGGGTTATCGTAATGAACCCATTTTTCGTCCCCAGTCACAATGCGATGCAGAAATCCCTTCCGTCTTTGCCTTCACAAGCAAACAAACGCCGTTCGACATCTCTCGGCTTCAACTCGTACGGCACCCAATTTCCTTCTGAATCATTCCCATGACTTTGAGGCGTTTTGAAATGGCTTGTTGAGTCACTCCCAATAATCGTGCCAATTCTTCTTGATTTTGACACGAGTCTTGATCAAGTAATGCCTCCAATTCTGCATCTTTGAAAACCTTCTCTTTTCCACCGTTATGCCGGTCTTCGACGTCAAAATCACCGTTCTTGAAGCGTTGAAACCACTCACGGCACGTTCTTTCACTAATAGCGGCCTCATCATAAATATTTGAGAGCATTCGATGAGCCTCAGCCGCAGATTTTGAATTTCATATTGAAGCAGAAAATTAAAACCTTTCGCAAATGACGAGAATTTGACTCGTAAACTGACATTTTCAATCGAGAATAACTTTATGATGCAAACACAAATCGACTAATCGACTAATGTTTCTATGGGATTATGTTGACAGATACCCAAATTTATTATGACGTCTATGATCTATTTATTTCGACCACCACTTACCGCTAAAGCCATCTATAGGAAAACGGCGGAAGCAAAGTTGTACACCTAATATTTCCTAAAGTTTAGTCGCAAGGCAACGGTTATAATTGTGGTCCTATGGTAGTTACGATTGCTACATCGATTCTGCTCGGCATAAATCCTTGCATTGTGACGTATGATCAATCTTTACTCATTTGTCCGCAATGTTTGCAAGACAAACTCATTCCGTACCTCTATAATTCAACTGCTCCATTAACGCTATTACTATTGGAAATGTTGAAAAGACGAGAGGCGGATGCACTGAGAAAAAGACTTGCACGTAGCAAGAAAACTGAAGAACAGCGTTCGAAACAAATAGAAAAAGATACTTTTTCTCACAAAGAAAAATATGTTATGAATTTTAAAATAAAATGTCAATGGGAGCCTGATCAGTACAAAAAAGATTCTGAAACAAAACGTCAGAGGATGCGTGATCAGTACATAACAGATTCTGAAACGAAACGTCAGAAAATGCGTGATGCATATAAAAAAAATTCAAAAAATAAACTATACTTTAAAAGAAAATATTATTTGAAAAATGCTGCCCGTAAAAGAGATCATCAACAAAAATTCAAACAAAAATATCCCGACTTAAAGAAATTGTACAAAAAGTGCAACATAAAACATGGCAAGAAGTCTATCGTACAAAGATGGAAGACGATCAAGAGATTGAAGGAAAAATTCAATACTGTTCGGTCTTGGCAAAAGTATTTCAACTTTCCAAAACACTCAGAGTTATATATTCGATGTCGAGCAAAATTAATAAACCGCCGGTATGTGCTCAATTGGAAGTCGAACAGATGTTCAAGTGGTGCGTAGTAGCAAAAAAATTGTACGTCAGAATTGTACAACAAGAAAAGTGTTTTCGTATTTAAAGAATGCTGCTGAAGCTGCGCTATTGCTATTCAATGAATGTAAGACTTTGAAATATTAAAAAAGAATAGAACTCTTTGTGATTCATCAAAACATACTTTGTTTTCCGAAGCGTACTTTTATGAAACTGCTTATGAGCAAAGGAAAAAGTTTGAACAACCACTTATAACGAGACAACTCTCCTCACGTAGTAATTAATGTTTTGCCGTAATGGATAAAGATGATAAAAAAATAAAAATATGACACTGTAATGAGAATAAATGTCACATAAGTGACATTTATTTCCATGGAAAAGTTTGTTGAATTTTTGGAACAGTTCGAAGGAGGTACTTTGAAGAATACTAAATTCATGGCGCGGCTCAGAAATTGTTCCGATTTACATGCGAATACCAGATTAGGAATCATCCTCCGGAATGCTATGCAAATCCTAATCTGTGCAAATCATATATTGCAACGATAAGCACTTTATCGCCTCATTTTCCTTTCGTGAGGAATATTCGAAGAAATGTCTGCAATTGATAGACAATTATAAAAAGTTTTGTTAGTTGTTTTTAGCTTTGAGATTCGTCAATATGGATAAATTGCTTGAAATTTCCAATAATTTAAAGAATAAAGCAAGATGTTATCCAAGAAATTTAACGGATGTTAGTTTGGACGAGGAAAAGATTTTCTCGCAAAATTACAAAGCGTTTAAGATTATGAAAAAGTGATTATTGGATGTACCATGTCTCCCTTGTATCTCATGCGAAAAATTATGTGTGAGTAGAGACTTTTCTAAGCTTGAGAAGTTGAGGAAAACAGTAGATAGATCTTTCTGGAAAGACCTAATTGCCTACGTAACTGAACACAATACCGATACTGATATTGTGTTCTGTAAGCCTCACTACTCGGAAATTCGTCTTCCAACGTCTGACGATCTTATAAACGATTAGTTGTAAGAAACAGAATANACGAGAATTTGACTCGTAAACTGACATTTTCAATCGAGAATAACTTTATGATGCAAACACAAATCGACTAATCGACTAATGTTTCTATGGGATTATGTTGACAGATACCCAAATTTATTATGACGTCTATGATCTATTTATTTCGACCACCACTTACCGCTAAAGCCATCTATAGGAAAACGGCGGAAGCAAAGTTGTACACCTAATATTTCCTAAAGTTTAGTCGCAAGGCAACGGTTATAATTGTGGTCCTATGGTAGTTACGATTGCTACATCGATTCTGCTCGGCATAAATCCTTGCATTGTGACGTATGATCAATCTTTACTCATTTGTCCGCAATGTTTGCAAGACAAACTCATTCCGTACCTCTATAATTCAACTGCTCCATTAACGCTATTACTATTGGAAATGTTGAAAAGACGAGAGGCGGATGCACTGAGAAAAAGACTTGCACGTAGCAAGAAAACTGAAGAACAGCGTTCGAAACAAATAGAAAAAGATACTTTTTCTCACAAAGAAAAATATGTTATGAATTTTAAAATAAAATGTCAATGGGAGCCTGATCAGTACAAAAAAGATTCTGAAACAAAACGTCAGAGGATGCGTGATCAGTACATAACAGATTCTGAAACGAAACGTCAGAAAATGCGTGATGCATATAAAAAAAATTCAAAAAATAAACTATACTTTAAAAGAAAATATTATTTGAAAAATGCTGCCCGTAAAAGAGATCATCAACAAAAATTCAAACAAAAATATCCCGACTTAAAGAAATTGTACAAAAAGTGCAACATAAAACATGGCAAGAAGTCTATCGTACAAAGATGGAAGACGATCAAGAGATTGAAGGAAAAATTCAATACTGTTCGGTCTTGGCAAAAGTATTTCAACTTTCCAAAACACTCAGAGTTATATATTCGATGTCGAGCAAAATTAATAAACCGCCGGTATGTGCTCAATTGGAAGTCGAACAGATGTTCAAGTGGTGCGTAGTAGCAAAAAAATTGTACGTCAGAATTGTACAACAAGAAAAGTGTTTTCGTATTTAAAGAATGCTGCTGAAGCTGCGCTATTGCTATTCAATGAATGTAAGACTTTGAAATATTAAAAAAGAATAGAACTCTTTGTGATTCATCAAAACATACTTTGTTTTCCGAAGCGTACTTTTATGAAACTGCTTATGAGCAAAGGAAAAAGTTTGAACAACCACTTATAACGAGACAACTCTCCTCACGTAGTAATTAATGTTTTGCCGTAATGGATAAAGATGATAAAAAAATAAAAATATGACACTGTAATGAGAATAAATGTCACATAAGTGACATTTATTTCCATGGAAAAGTTTGTTGAATTTTTGGAACAGTTCGAAGGAGGTACTTTGAAGAATACTAAATTCATGGCGCGGCTCAGAAATTGTTCCGATTTACATGCGAATACCAGATTAGGAATCATCCTCCGGAATGCTATGCAAATCCTAATCTGTGCAAATCATATATTGCAACGATAAGCACTTTATCGCCTCATTTTCCTTTCGTGAGGAATATTCGAAGAAATGTCTGCAATTGATAGACAATTATAAAAAGTTTTGTTAGTTGTTTTTAGCTTTGAGATTCGTCAATATGGATAAATTGCTTGAAATTTCCAATAATTTAAAGAATAAAGCAAGATGTTATCCAAGAAATTTAACGGATGTTAGTTTGGACGAGGAAAAGATTTTCTCGCAAAATTACAAAGCGTTTAAGATTATGAAAAAGTGATTATTGGATGTACCATGTCTCCCTTGTATCTCATGCGAAAAATTATGTGTGAGTAGAGACTTTTCTAAGCTTGAGAAGTTGAGGAAAACAGTAGATAGATCTTTCTGGAAAGACCTAATTGCCTACGTAACTGAACACAATACCGATACTGATATTGTGTTCTGTAATCCTCACTACTCGGAAATTCGTCTTCCAACGTCTGACGATCTTATAAATGATGAGTTGTAAGAAACAGAATATCGAATCGTGGATGACGGAAGCGACAGTGATGAAATAGACGAGGTGGTTGAGAACACTGTATAGCACAACAAATATAATAATGACCAAGCCGTTTTAAAACGTAAGGCTTTCCTCACGCAAATCATTAAAGATTCAGATATTAATGTATACAATATACAGTATACAATATACCCAATGCACTCAAAAAGAATCGATAATGAATCTGCATTCTCTTCAAGCTTTATCAAATGTTAAAAATTCAATGGATAAATTTCAATGTTAAATTTCAATGGATAATTGTTATAAATATCTGGATGTCATGTGTTTCTTTGATTTATATCTCGAGGGTGTCAATGGATAACGGGAAGATAAAAACTTTGTATTGCTGGATTATTTATTTGTCAGAACGCGATTGATGTCGAAACACAGTAGATTCAGGTTGAAGTATCTGTTCTTTCTTCTCAATGATGCTAACTACGACAATTAAAAAATAGTATCTATTATACTATGATGGTTGCTAACCTAGAGAGAGAGATACACTGCTAGTAGATATTTGAATACATTGAAATGTGAACATTTGAAATCGAATTGAATGAATATTTTTGCAAAACTGAGAAATATGGATCAATTTTGGCGACAACCATTCAATAATATCAAATGCATGACTCTGCATTATGGTCCGGCTCCGTGGTTTTTAACTTTGAATCTTAAGNCGACTAATGTTTCTATGGGATTATGTTGACAGATACCCAAATTTATTATGACGTCTATGATCTATTTATTTCGACCACCACTTACCGCTAAAGCCATCTATAGGAAAACGGCGGAAGCAAAGTTGTACACCTAATATTTCCTAAAGTTTAGTCGCAAGGCAACGGTTATAATTGTGGTCCTATGGTAGTTACGATTGCTACATCGATTCTGCTCGGCATAAATCCTTGCATTGTGACGTATGATCAATCTTTACTCATTTGTCCGCAATGTTTGCAAGACAAACTCATTCCGTACCTCTATAATTCAACTGCTCCATTAACGCTATTACTATTGGAAATGTTGAAAAGACGAGAGGCGGATGCACTGAGAAAAAGACTTGCACGTAGCAAGAAAACTGAAGAACAGCGTTCGAAACAAATAGAAAAAGATACTTTTTCTCACAAAGAAAAATATGTTATGAATTTTAAAATAAAATGTCAATGGGAGCCTGATCAGTACAAAAAAGATTCTGAAACAAAACGTCAGAGGATGCGTGATCAGTACATAACAGATTCTGAAACGAAACGTCAGAAAATGCGTGATGCATATAAAAAAAATTCAAAAAATAAACTATACTTTAAAAGAAAATATTATTTGAAAAATGCTGCCCGTAAAAGAGATCATCAACAAAAATTCAAACAAAAATATCCCGACTTAAAGAAATTGTACAAAAAGTGCAACATAAAACATGGCAAGAAGTCTATCGTACAAAGATGGAAGACGATCAAGAGATTGAAGGAAAAATTCAATACTGTTCGGTCTTGGCAAAAGTATTTCAACTTTCCAAAACACTCAGAGTTATATATTCGATGTCGAGCAAAATTAATAAACCGCCGGTATGTGCTCAATTGGAAGTCGAACAGATGTTCAAGTGGTGCGTAGTAGCAAAAAAATTGTACGTCAGAATTGTACAACAAGAAAAGTGTTTTCGTATTTAAAGAATGCTGCTGAAGCTGCGCTATTGCTATTCAATGAATGTAAGACTTTGAAATATTAAAAAAGAATAGAACTCTTTGTGATTCATCAAAACATACTTTGTTTTCCGAAGCGTACTTTTATGAAACTGCTTATGAGCAAAGGAAAAAGTTTGAACAACCACTTATAACGAGACAACTCTCCTCACGTAGTAATTAATGTTTTGCCGTAATGGATAAAGATGATAAAAAAATAAAAATATGACACTGTAATGAGAATAAATGTCACATAAGTGACATTTATTTCCATGGAAAAGTTTGTTGAATTTTTGGAACAGTTCGAAGGAGGTACTTTGAAGAATACTAAATTCATGGCGCGGCTCAGAAATTGTTCCGATTTACATGCGAATACCAGATTAGGAATCATCCTCCGGAATGCTATGCAAATCCTAATCTGTGCAAATCATATATTGCAACGATAAGCACTTTATCGCCTCATTTTCCTTTCGTGAGGAATATTCGAAGAAATGTCTGCAATTGATAGACAATTATAAAAAGTTTTGTTAGTTGTTTTTAGCTTTGAGATTCGTCAATATGGATAAATTGCTTGAAATTTCCAATAATTTAAAGAATAAAGCAAGATGTTATCCAAGAAATTTAACGGATGTTAGTTTGGACGAGGAAAAGATTTTCTCGCAAAATTACAAAGCGTTTAAGATTATGAAAAAGTGATTATTGGATGTACCATGTCTCCCTTGTATCTCATGCGAAAAATTATGTGTGAGTAGAGACTTTTCTAAGCTTGAGAAGTTGAGGAAAACAGTAGATAGATCTTTCTGGAAAGACCTAATTGCCTACGTAACTGAACACAATACCGATACTGATATTGTGTTCTGTAATCCTCACTACTCGGAAATTCGTCTTCCAACGTCTGACGATCTTATAAATGATGAGTTGTAAGAAACAGAATATCGAATCGTGGATGACGGAAGCGACAGTGATGAAATAGACGAGGTGGTTGAGAACACTGTATAGCACAACAAATATAATAATGACCAAGCCGTTTTAAAACGTAAGGCTTTCCTCACGCAAATCATTAAAGATTCAGATATTAATGTATACAATATACAGTATACAATATACCCAATGCACTCAAAAAGAATCGATAATGAATCTGCATTCTCTTCAAGCTTTATCAAATGTTAAAAATTCAATGGATAAATTTCAATGTTAAATTTCAATGGATAATTGTTATAAATATCTGGATGTCATGTGTTTCTTTGATTTATATCTCGAGGGTGTCAATGGATAACGGGAAGATAAAAACTTTGTATTGCTGGATTATTTATTTGTCAGAACGCGATTGATGTCGAAACACAGTAGATTCAGGTTGAAGTATCTGTTCTTTCTTCTCAATGATGCTAACTACGACAATTAAAAAATAGTATCTATTATACTATGATGGTTGCTAACCTAGAGAGAGAGATACACTGCTAGTAGATATTTGAATACATTGAAATGTGAACATTTGAAATCGAATTGAATGAATATTTTTGCAAAACTGAGAAATATGGATCAATTTTGGCGACAACCATTCAATAATATCAAATGCATGACTCTGCATTATGGTCCGGCTCCGTGGTTTTTAACTTTGAATCTTAAGTGAATGGAAATGGTCCGATTTGAGTGAATATTTACGAGATATGAATCCTGATAAACAAGAGTTGGGCATTAGCGAATTAATCGCATACGATCCTGTATGTTTAGATTCATGTGTATAAAATTTAAAGCCATGATTGATTTTATTTGTTTGACCAATAACCCAATAGGTTAGGCCATTTCTGGCGACTAGAATATTTAAGTAGAGGTATCCAGCACGTGTATTGTATGATTTGGATAAAAGATGCTCCAGTACTAGGAAAATCGCCAGATGAAGAAGTTGTTGCGCTTATTCGAAAATACGTGACGTGCGAAATTCCAGATGAAAACGTTTCGCCGTTGTACGAAACGGTTATAAGTGATCAGAATCATAAACATAACTCGTATTGCATGCGTACGAAAAAAACCGAAACGAATATTTACAGAAAGTATCGGTTCGATTTTCCTCAGTCAGTTACTGACAATTTCGTTTCAAGAGACGTCNGAAACGTCAGAAAATGCGTGATGCATATAAAAAAAATTCAAAAAATAAACTATACTTTAAAAGAAAATATTATTTGAAAAATGCTGCCCGTAAAAGAGATCATCAACAAAAATTCAAACAAAAATATCCCGACTTAAAGAAATTGTACAAAAAGTGCAACATAAAACATGGCAAGAAGTCTATCGTACAAAGATGGAAGACGATCAAGAGATTGAAGGAAAAATTCAATACTGTTCGGTCTTGGCAAAAGTATTTCAACTTTCCAAAACACTCAGAGTTATATATTCGATGTCGAGCAAAATTAATAAACCGCCGGTATGTGCTCAATTGGAAGTCGAACAGATGTTCAAGTGGTGCGTAGTAGCAAAAAAATTGTACGTCAGAATTGTACAACAAGAAAAGTGTTTTCGTATTTAAAGAATGCTGCTGAAGCTGCGCTATTGCTATTCAATGAATGTAAGACTTTGAAATATTAAAAAAGAATAGAACTCTTTGTGATTCATCAAAACATACTTTGTTTTCCGAAGCGTACTTTTATGAAACTGCTTATGAGCAAAGGAAAAAGTTTGAACAACCACTTATAACGAGACAACTCTCCTCACGTAGTAATTAATGTTTTGCCGTAATGGATAAAGATGATAAAAAAATAAAAATATGACACTGTAATGAGAATAAATGTCACATAAGTGACATTTATTTCCATGGAAAAGTTTGTTGAATTTTTGGAACAGTTCGAAGGAGGTACTTTGAAGAATACTAAATTCATGGCGCGGCTCAGAAATTGTTCCGATTTACATGCGAATACCAGATTAGGAATCATCCTCCGGAATGCTATGCAAATCCTAATCTGTGCAAATCATATATTGCAACGATAAGCACTTTATCGCCTCATTTTCCTTTCGTGAGGAATATTCGAAGAAATGTCTGCAATTGATAGACAATTATAAAAAGTTTTGTTAGTTGTTTTTAGCTTTGAGATTCGTCAATATGGATAAATTGCTTGAAATTTCCAATAATTTAAAGAATAAAGCAAGATGTTATCCAAGAAATTTAACGGATGTTAGTTTGGACGAGGAAAAGATTTTCTCGCAAAATTACAAAGCGTTTAAGATTATGAAAAAGTGATTATTGGATGTACCATGTCTCCCTTGTATCTCATGCGAAAAATTATGTGTGAGTAGAGACTTTTCTAAGCTTGAGAAGTTGAGGAAAACAGTAGATAGATCTTTCTGGAAAGACCTAATTGCCTACGTAACTGAACACAATACCGATACTGATATTGTGTTCTGTAATCCTCACTACTCGGAAATTCGTCTTCCAACGTCTGACGATCTTATAAATGATGAGTTGTAAGAAACAGAATATCGAATCGTGGATGACGGAAGCGACAGTGATGAAATAGACGAGGTGGTTGAGAACACTGTATAGCACAACAAATATAATAATGACCAAGCCGTTTTAAAACGTAAGGCTTTCCTCACGCAAATCATTAAAGATTCAGATATTAATGTATACAATATACAGTATACAATATACCCAATGCACTCAAAAAGAATCGATAATGAATCTGCATTCTCTTCAAGCTTTATCAAATGTTAAAAATTCAATGGATAAATTTCAATGTTAAATTTCAATGGATAATTGTTATAAATATCTGGATGTCATGTGTTTCTTTGATTTATATCTCGAGGGTGTCAATGGATAACGGGAAGATAAAAACTTTGTATTGCTGGATTATTTATTTGTCAGAACGCGATTGATGTCGAAACACAGTAGATTCAGGTTGAAGTATCTGTTCTTTCTTCTCAATGATGCTAACTACGACAATTAAAAAATAGTATCTATTATACTATGATGGTTGCTAACCTAGAGAGAGAGATACACTGCTAGTAGATATTTGAATACATTGAAATGTGAACATTTGAAATCGAATTGAATGAATATTTTTGCAAAACTGAGAAATATGGATCAATTTTGGCGACAACCATTCAATAATATCAAATGCATGACTCTGCATTATGGTCCGGCTCCGTGGTTTTTAACTTTGAATCTTAAGTGAATGGAAATGGTCCGATTTGAGTGAATATTTACGAGATATGAATCCTGATAAACAAGAGTTGGGCATTAGCGAATTAATCGCATACGATCCTGTATGTTTAGATTCATGTGTATAAAATTTAAAGCCATGATTGATTTTATTTGTTTGACCAATAACCCAATAGGTTAGGCCATTTCTGGCGACTAGAATATTTAAGTAGAGGTATCCAGCACGTGTATTGTATGATTTGGATAAAAGATGCTCCAGTACTAGGAAAATCGCCAGATGAAGAAGTTGTTGCGCTTATTCGAAAATACGTGACGTGCGAAATTCCAGATGAAAACGTTTCGCCGTTGTACGAAACGGTTATAAGTGATCAGAATCATAAACATAACTCGTATTGCATGCGTACGAAAAAAACCGAAACGAATATTTACAGAAAGTATCGGTTCGATTTTCCTCAGTCAGTTACTGACAATTTCGTTTCAAGAGACGTCATCACTTCGATAGTGGGTAGAAAAACTTTACGCAGTAAGAGCAGATTGTATGATCCTCGCAAGAAGTCAGAAAGGCGTTCATTGAATAACAGAGAATGCGGTGCTTTAGAAGCTGCGGACACACTGCTAGGGAATCCCTTGTATGGTACATACAGTGATACTATTGTCAAATGGATTGACGTTAATGAGATGAGAAACAGGAAAGTTAAAACATTTAATGAAATTAAAGCTCTCGATGAAAATTCTACGAATATTTATTGTCCGTTGCTCATCGATGATTATTATCCAAGCAAACCTAAGGAATTAGAATCATTAAATTTGTACAATTTGCCACATTTTGGGAAATTACGAGACAGATGCCAAAAAATAAAGTCGAAATATTACAAACTTGTATCGGGTTTATTTAAAAAAAAACAAAAAAATGTTATTTAATTAACTATTATCGATTTAATGTAAAAACTGAACCCGAAAAATACTTTTACTTGCTGCTTCTTTTTTTTAAACCATGGAGAGATTTGAGTGAAATCAAAGGTGCATACGAAACTTACACGGATGCTTTTAAGAATTAGGCGTCTGCTTTGACGAAGGCAATGAAATATCACGAAAGGCTCGAAGAAATACAATTAGCTTTTGAGCGCGTTGCTGAATTAATCGAGAAACACGAAAATGATCTGAAAACAGCAGATAGAGACAAATTCGATGACAATGAACTGGATTGCAATCCGATAGAAGCTGACGACGCGATGAAAGATCTGATAGATTTTAGTAAGATTAACGCCCCGATTGATTTATCGCAAATGATGTCGCGATTGAACGAAGACCAAAAAAGAGTCTTCGATAGAGTATGTCAAGTTTTACAAAATAAAAATCAGATTCTGTGACTGTATGTAAGTAGCAAGGGTGATACAGGAAAAAGTTTTCTTATTGAAATTAAACATTGAATCAGAATACATTTTAAAAAAGCGATTGCCATATTTGCTTCCACGGGTATCGCGGCATTCAATATCGATGCTTGACGATTCATAGAATGTTTCAGCTACCCGTCACCCATTAATCTACGGCAAAATATACGTACTTGTCAGACATGGTTTTGAAAACTTTAAGAGACAAATTAAAAACTGTCGAATTATTTATAATCGATGAAGTATCCATGATTTCGAATGTAACATTTATGTTTATCAATTTACGATTATGTGAAATCTTTGATACGATAGATACAGATAATGGTTTCTTTGGCAGAAAACACATTCTTCTGTTTGGAGACTTGTTGCAGCTTCCCCCTGTAAAAGAACAATCTTCGTTTGTGAAAATGTTTTGATCAGAAATTAAGTATTTAGATACCATGAGTGGATCTGATTGTGGAGATTGTTCGATTACGACGAACTCTTGATTAATATGCGACAAAAATGCAACAACACATATCGTGATATATTTTCTAGAATAGGTTTGGTAACGGATTCTGATATCAATGTTCTTCAGTCGAGAAAAATCCATTTCAAAGGAAGTAGTTGCGACGAAAGATTGAATGAACTTTGCACTTATATGAATCAATTATCGGTTGATACAATATGTTTATTACCCATGTATTATTTGTGCAAGGTTTTGAATACGGCAATGCTCGATAAAATTGACGGTGATGAAATTGTACTGATAGCAGAAGATGATGTCGATTGTGCTCCAGCAATGAAAAGAGAGTGCACAAAATTTTGGAAGACAAAGATGACAAAGTTTCGGAAACAGCTGGCGTTGAAAGAGCAATAGCGATTAAAATTGGCGCTAAAGTGATTCGACAAAACATTGATGTAACTTTGAGACTTGTCAATGGAACGATAGTTGCAACTGTAATGTAGTTGATACTGCAATGTAGTTGCAGTTAATCGCTCTGTTGACGGAAATCGTATTAATTCCATTAAAATAGTTATTTCGGATAACAAAGAAATCACAATAACGAAAGTAGATATTAAATTCAAAGTATTTCACAAAATGGTGGTACATCGGAAACAATTTCCATTGTCTCTCAGTTATGGAATAACTATACACAAAAGTCAAAGAATTACGTGTAAAGATGCAATGATAGATTAGGAACGAGTGTGTTCAATGATGGTCAAGCCTATGTAAATTTATCACAAGTGAGTACATTGGAAGGCCTACATTTGATAAATTTTAATCCGTCATCCGTTAAAGCAAACTCGGGAGTAATTGTAGAATATAATGGGCTGAGATCTGTATTCAAAGCTCAGCTACCACAAATCTATTCATCCGAGAAAAAGGCTGTGAAAATTCACGACTGTCCATAGGTCATGCCTAATATCATTGATGATGTACAGAATTATGGTTGCGAGGAACCAGAAAGTATAGTTCATGGAAAATATACGGTCTCTGCAATGTCGATCATGTTTTGTGTTATGCTAATGTAATATTATAATGTGCGTTTCATTGTGTACGTATCAGGCAACAAATAGTGAAAAATAAAGAATCGAACGCATTGATTGAAGTAAGGATACTAGGCGAGTTCTAATTCAGGTCCTCTAAGGGGAGCGCGGGGCGCGGAAGGTACTCGTTGGCGCGGGGGATAGGAAAAGTCCCGGCGCTATTGATGTTTACGTAAATATAAGATCCCAGTCAAGTGATTACATAAACACATTCCGCTATGCGGACATTCCTTATTTTTTTCGTCACCCGCCGCCGCGCCGCCGCGGACCACCTTCGACCATCGCCACCGTCGCCGTCACCCTATCACCATCTCCAAAAATGCGTAGATAACAAGAGCTCATGTTTTTTTATTAGCGCGTCGAAGCAAAGGATGAAGAATAAAAGAAAATACATATGTAGTAATGTAAACGAAATTTTTTTTTATTCACATCTTATTTCACTGGTTTTCGTACGTATTAAAAATTAAAGCTAATAGTTTGCAATCGACGAGCTGATGTCCATTGAAAATGTCGCTATCACGTATAGCATTCTCAGACGCGATGTTGGAGAATCGCGTATACTTGACATCAACCGTATCGACGGGTCGAGTTAATCGTTCGAACGTTACATCGATACATCCGTCAAAGTCAAACATACGGCGTAACGTCTTTCGGTTATCGTAATGCGTACGGATGAAGAATCGAGATACGTACGAGTAGCATCTTTCAGCGTGTAAACGCTGATGGTTAGCGATCCAACGCTTATAAAATTATTCTTGTATTTGTTTCGAAGCATCTTGTAAATATTCCATCACTGCTCATAGAGGCTCTTCCACGTTTCGAGAGACAGCGACAGTTTGTGTCCGCGATGATCTCCCAGGGCGATCTTCACGTAACTCAGTGAGCCAACGTTGATTCCAATTTCCAAAAATTTGTAACCGGTATTCGTCAGATCGCAACGTCTTAGTAAATGCAGATGCTCCGTACTGCGTACATACATAATGTTAAAAAAACGTTTCTTTTGTGTATAGAAACTTACATGTTATATTTCTTCTTCATATCGTACGATGCACTGCTTTCTTTAACGAAGTACATTTTTTTCAACCATTTATACAAGCGGGTATGTTTATCGCAAGACTGATTGCATCCGCGTAAATTGTGACGTATATGGTAATATTTCTGGAATCGAAGAGAAGAAGCAGGTCCTCCCCCCTTTTCCCAAAAATTTCGAACTTGTTGTGACACGTTGTATCGCGTCTTCCTACGTTTTCTTTGTTACAAGTTTATACATACGTTCATACGTACATATGTTCATACATACGTTTATACATACGTACGTTCATACATACGTTTATATATACATTCATACATACGTTTATGTATTACAAAAGAAGGGAAAAGAAATACATAATAAATACGTTAACGTATTTTTATTTAAAAACTTCTTTTGTAACCATCAATTATATATTTTCAATACATTTTGTAATGCGCAATTCTTAACATGTTATCCGCATTGTATAGTATTAATAACATCTAGATTAGATAAAGATTCCATGTTTTCGTAAACTACATCCAAGGTCTCGATACACACTTCTCGCTCATCGTCCAGAAGCAAATTCCACAGTCACGTTCATTTCTCGTGATGTACGATGACATCATCTTCAAATACAGCCGTCGTAATCAGGAATTTTGTCTCGTTGTACAGGACCATTCCGTCCTCCCATTGCAATCCATGGTGATAAGTAATCAACCAGGAAGCACAAGACCTGTCGGATCTTGTCAAAAAATTCCATGGCACGAGACTCGTAAAAATGTAATGCGTGAGAATGATCCCCTGTTTCAGCATTTCTTTCACGATAAGTTTCTTGTTAACGATGAATCCTTGCAGATCCACGAATGTTGGCATGGGCATGTCGAGAAGACTGCGACGTATCATAGATTTTATATCGTGTTAGAAGTGCACTTAGATGATTTTGCGCACAATGTTGGTTAATGGATTATACTGAGCTACGCGATCGTGTATGATGAGACAATAGATTGTTATATTTGCGGGCACATTCTCCTTGCAGTTCTATGCATCAAATTCTATGCGTACGTCCACAGTGGTACTCTTGACGGATTCAAGTTTTGTCGCGAGCAATCAATGACCACAAAAGGCCTTTTCTCGGTAAATGAGAACACGTTGAGAAGGGTTTTGGAGCAATTGATTCCATAATATGCTCTACGAAAACGCGCGCACATATCAAATAAAATCTCTTTTTGCCAAAATCCAGATTTAAATCATCGTACGGAACGCTAAATTTAGATAAAGTTACTCAAATTACAATCGAATACGCTAATATTTAGTGATATGATATTCTTTCGACCGATCTGCAGAGCAAAGATAACGTATCGAGGCTTCTTAAGCTAAGTCGCCGTTTTGACAGCCCATGAATGCTTGGTCGTATTATGTAACAGAAGATACTCGTACAGATCCCACGAGCGAAAACTCATGTTCAGATAACGACCGCTTTCCAATGCTCGTATTGATAATTTATTGACCTCGTTTAACGCAACGTGAGGTATCCGCCACTGTATTTTAAATAATTCAACCTCAGACTCCGTCATAGGATTTCCCACCAAGCAATTGTAATCGTTGCGCGCTCATATCAAAATTAATTCGTGGCGAGCATTGACGATCAAGCGTTTGTAATCTTCGCAAAAACCCAACAGCATGCTGAGAGCACGCAAAAATTAAAGTGTCCTTCCTCCGTGTCGGATCTAGAGTTCCATCAAGCATTCAGTGCAATCAAAGCTTTATCGTACGTCATTGACACGTAATTCTTGAGCGTGTTTAACGTAATTATGCCCACGTTTCGGTTGCAGTCAACCCACACCTTTGAGTTCATATCGAATTTCATCAAACATGAACGCCATGCAATTATTTACAAGCGTCATTGGCATCTGATCGTTTTTCTTTTTCACCGTTAATCTCCTTCCGTAGAGAAAATTTTCGCACAGTAACGTGTATAAATCCTGTTGCTGTATGGGTATTCTTATCTCGTCGCTGTACCCGAATGTTGTATTAGCGAACGGGTTGTACGTGTGAGTCTCAATCTTGACGATGCGATCGTTAAAGATCGGCTCACCGGTAATATTCAAGATATCAATCATCTCAAAAATTGTGCACCGCGAATCTCAAGATTGTAAAAATTTAACGTTCGACGCACTGAGCTTTTTTTTGTTGATGTAGTTGAATGAGCGAGTGTTATGGAGCGGTAATGTTACCGGCCTTGGAAAGAATGCGTTATCTCTCTGCGTGCGCTCCGCTCCGTTCAATACGAGCATCTCACGCTCGCATTATCACTGTCGCTGTCGCACGTGCAATCTGACGATGATCTCCTCTCCGCGAAAATCGAGCAATCGTCCGTTCTGATTCGACGACGCGTATCGTTTTGTAATGCTCCGTGCGGTGATCAGGTAAATGATTTGCGCCGGCCTCTCCGATATCTTATACGTATATCCTGATGGCACACTCGACGAAAATTCATGTATCGTGTGCGCGCTTTTGCCGTTGCTGTACGCGCACGTGGTCACGTTACACTCTACACGAAAACGTTTACATTCATTATGTTGATTGATATGTCCGATTCGTGCCATCTTCGCGGTCGCAGTATACGCTTCAACGAGAATCCCAGCAGCGATTCAATGCTGTGAGGCTTGCCAAAGTTTATTCTGTATGCATATCTCATCGTGTTGTAGTTTGTGCGAAGAGTAATCGAATATTCTTCACCCTAATCATTATCGTCATCGGTGTCATTGTTGTTGTTATTGTCACCACGCACTACGTCAAACGCGTCGCGGTGCGCACGTTTCCATAAAATCGTACGTTTCTAAAATTCATTTATGTTTCGCACTTCGTACGAACCTTGGGAATTGTAATTTCTGCATCGTCTTTGTCAAAGTAAAATTTATTCTTCGATTTGTTTACATTCTGTATCGTGTGATAAGTCTCAAAAATTGCCGTCACTCAAATCTGGAGGGAAAGTAGTCCGCCGACGGTGATTCGAGGACGATGCTCTTATCGCTCAGCATAAGTGTCAGCGACATGACGGAAAAGGCGTTCGACTTATACTGGGATTTCACAGCACCTCGTCGAGTTTTTTAAATTCACGCGCGTCTATCGTTTGTAGAAATCGCAGACACATCTATCCGCAGAAGCTCTAATCGTACATAGGACGTACGATTGTACTCCATCATCGTAGCACTGTTCCCGAAATATCGCACTAGTTCCTTGGGCGATTATCGAAACTGTTAAAGTACATGACGTGGTTATTCCTCTTCGCGTACGCTACCCAGTGAGTACCAGATCCTATCGCATCGCCCAGATTTATTCGCGATACCGCTTTCGTTTCGGTGCGCGTCGCTTGTCGGTAAAGCATGAAAACACCTCTAAAGTACGGTACGCGCATACGTCTCACGAGTATATCCAATTGTACGTTGGTAGTTGTATCCGAGAGCATTTTTATCATCACTTTGGCGTTTTGTTTTTTCTTCGCTGCTACACTCTGTCCGCGTTTATAGGGGCTGAGATACAGTCCGAGTCCGTATTTGTGCGGAGCGAGATACAATCCGCGGCCATGTTCCATCGCGCGATTGTGACGTTGCAGCTCCTCGAGCTGAAGTCGCGCGGCTTTGCTATCGTTTACCGCTTTCGCTACGGTGACCACTCCGCCAATCAAAGACCCGAGCGTGCCCAACATTGACAGAAAAGGTAACGCACCGCCTCGTTTCGCCGTCAGTAGTTCGTTTTTTCGTTGTCTTTTTTCCTCGTTGTCTTCTTTTCTCGTTGTCTTCTTCTTCATGCCCATACCGATTTTGGCCTTAGATTTTATCGCTGCCCAAACGGCAGCAGCGGCGGCTCTCTCTCTCAAAGCCGAATCTCTCGCGGTAACGCGTTTCCGCGCCTTCTCGGCTAGTACCTTGTCTGCCGCGTGTCTATCGGTGAGATTGTTGTTCCGAGAATACGCAATGATGTGTTCTTGGCATGCCGCGTCCAGCGGATTTATGTCCGCGTCACCTCTGGCTAATAGCTTCGTAAGCCGAGTGCCCGGGCCGCAAAACTGATAGTCCGGAATATGTAACTCGAAAGGAAGCGCGTTTATCGCTCGATTCAACAGATTGCCGCCCGACGCTGACATTCGCTACAGTCCTTTATCTTAGATGCGGGACCGTTGATGTGCGTCCCCTGCCATAGCTGATTGTAGTGCTCGTCGCAGCGACGATACGTTCGAACCTTCAAATCTGCCTTCACATGTTCAGGAAGCTTGTTCACACATAGTCGATATTGTCACTGTACACGCGTAAGAGTACGATCTTCAGTATACACTGCAACTGCTCGGTGCTCAAATCCTAAATGTCGAAAGGATGACACAGCGTGAGATACATTTTGCTACTGCGCGACTCGTAGATTCGTGCGCTTTTAAATAGTCGTTCGAGAGCGCGTAGCCTTTAGTGTGGGCATGAAATTTGTGCTGCAACCGCTGACAATACGCGTCACGAACTGCGACGCGAAATCGCGAATGATGAGAGGCAGCGTGGAAAAGCGCAAACACAGCAAAATGCTGCCAAATACTATACGCGCGATCATTTGCGGCCGTCGAATGTTGGTTGTGATAAAACCAACGTTCTCATAAGCTTACTCGAGAGCCCGAACGTACGTTTCGAGAACGTGTGCATCTACACGAAATCGTTGCAACAACCAAAGTATTGATATCTCAAAAATTTGTTTATATCTATTGATGAAATCGGTTACTTTACGTTCTCCAACAACAGCGATGTCGTGCCACCGAACGAGGCGCGTCCAAATTCTATTTTTGTCTCTGATAACGTGGCATGCAACAAGCAGGATACGGTGAGAGAATACTTTTCGATGGTTCGCCATGCGACTGCTTCTATCTTTGTCAGACGTATGCGAGGATACCTAAACGACATCTGATACGCGACAACGCGGACCTGCTGATTCTGTTCAGGACGGTATCAACTTGAAACACGTTTACAACGATCATGTGAATACCGACATATCATTCAACAAATTTTGCACGTTGTGCACTGTTGGCAGCAAAAATATGGATTTCTAATGATAGACAAAGACAGTGCACTCACAAATGGATACAGAAAAGGATTTAACGAGTTCGCGATACCGTAACGTGACCAGTCATTGCCGATACTTAGCCAGAGATGAACGTGGCAGATGTGCACGAAAAAATCGCGAGGGAGATCGAGAAGACGAGCGAGTCGATCGGCAAGAAACATCGCGCTCTGAAGATCGATAGAATCGAGGAGAGTATCACATTGGATAGACATTTTAAACCTCTTATCGAGCTGCTGCAACTTTTCGTTGACAGCCCCGACGTGCACGCGACAAAGAGAGAGTCGCGCGACGAAGATGCATCATCTGCCTCTAAACGTGAAGGAGGAAGAGGAACAAGAAGATGGAGAAGAAGCGAGTGAGACGTTCGAGCGTTCCACGACTCTGCATAAATCCAATGATCGATCGCACGATCGTGTTCAGCCGATAACCTCCATACCGCGTGCCAAAATCGTACCGACAGTAAAGTCGTTGGAGAACATTTTCGAAACGACGGAAGACTCGCCAGCGACGAAGGTTCAAAATCAGCTGCAAATGATGGAAGAGGCGTTACGAGCCGGCTTGGGCCCGTTGAGTCAAAAGTACGTAGAGGCTGTCCTGAGGGGAGAGTAAGATAAAGAGAGAGATCACGTGTATAGCGTTTACCTACACAAGGATGGGCTGATGTTTGACAATAAACATTTCGACGTGGATGGCGCAGACAACATAATTATCGACGACGTACGATACACCTGGTCTTTATGAGTTGATTTTCAAGAGACTTTCCGACGATGCCCTTTATACTGCAAACGATATGTACAAGTACAAGAGCATGCTATTGGTGACAAACGCGCACAAACATAAGTACCATTCACAGGGTCGATCATTGAGCAACAGGGGATACAAGTACAAACATGTAATCACGCCGTTGATGTCGATCACACCCACGAAACAGAAGAAGAAATCTGGAAAGGGATTTCCTCATGCAATGACATTGAACGACAACGCGATCGATTATGTGCACTGGGACGATCCCAACGAGCCCAATCGTCTACGATTCGCATCGAATAAGCAACAACACTTACGACAACGAGATGCTGTCGATCATCGAGGAACTTCGTGAAGCTAGTCTTATTATAAATTAAATCACGTATCCATGAAACGAGTCAATCGAGTGACACCAGCGAAAAAACCAGAGAAAAAATATTATTTTATAATTATTTTCTTATATCCTGTGTATTACGCGTCGAATTCTAAAAAAGAAATCTGAGAAAAAGAGAAAAAAAATTAGCTCCGAGAAATGTCGATTCGTCGAGGAATTGTACGCTCCTGTGAGAAGAAATTTTCCGCGAAGACGTGTCATAGTCCGGGGACGATTTGTGGCAGGCTGATATTCGATATTGTTCAGATACACCCGTACTCGAGGTTCAACAGAGGCCACTACATACTCACCGTCATCGATGTGTTGAGCAAATACGTATCACTCAAGAGCAAGGATGGAAGCGAGACGGCTAACGCTATCGCTGAGATCGTTCGAGAGAGTAGAATATGTCCGAAAAACTTACAAACGGATATGCGGAAAGAATTTTACAACGCTGATGTGCAGAAAATCTTGAAAAAACACGATGTTAATCACTATTCTACGTATTCGATGTTGAAAGCGTCAGTGGTCTAGCGAACCGCTATTGAACCAATCGCACGCTCAAAAACGACATATGGAAGATGTTTACGCTCAACAGCAATTACAAGTGGGTCGACGAACTGCCGCGTCTCGTGTCAGATTACAACGTGCGCAAGCATCGCACCATCGGTAATGCGATTCGTCGACGTAACTCCTGCGATCGTCGAAAGACTCTTGGACAAGGTGTACAGCGCGATAAAGATCGCTGGTCCATACAATTCAAAGTAGGCGATTCGGTATACGTGAACAAGTATAAGTACAAGACGATTTTTGAGAAGGGTTACACGCCAAATTGGACCACCGAGGTGTTTACAATCATTAAGGTGCAGTGTACCAATCCTGTAACCTATTTACTCGAAGATTATTATGGAAAATCCGTCGCTGGAACATTCTACGGGCATGAGTTGCATCGCGCTACTCATCCGGACGTGTACCTCAGAGAAAATACTGAACAGGAAGGGAGACAAGGTGTACGTCAAGTGGCTGGGATTCGATGGATCGCACAGTTCATAAATACACAAAAATAATGTTATAAAATTTTGATTCATATATTTTATTTCTACATATAAAAAATATATCAATATAAGTATTAAAACATATTTTTATTATTTCCCATTCATCTTCGTTTTGGAGTATACTGATATAAAGTACGTATATAAATGTATGATACATGAAATGAAAAATAATAGTAATACATAATAAATGGTACTACATAAAACATAATAGTAATACTTATATAATATATATGTAAAAAATATATATAACATGTAAATTACGAGGGCAAATCAATAAGTACCCGTGTTAGTAATGAAGACGCAAGCTTTTTATAAACATTTTTTTTATTTTTCAACGTAATCCCCTTTTAGGAGCATACACTTTTTCCAACGCTTCTGCCATTTTTTTAACCCATCAGAAAAATACGATTTGTCGAACTCTGCAAAATAGGTCTCTTTCGGCGATGACCTCCTCATTCGACGTGACTTTCTTTTCATCGAGCAATTTTTTCAAGTTTGGAAACAAGAAGAAGTCACAGGGGGCTAAATCCGGAGAGTACGGTGGATGCGGCAGCAATTCGTAGCGCAATTCGACCAATTTGGCTGTGGTAACTGCGGAGGAGTGAGTCGGTCCTGATCGCGGTATCCATCAGGCCGACAACTTTTTCATTCCCAAGTTATCATGCAAAATATTGTATGCCGTTCCGTACGACACGCCTACGATCTCTACTTCATTTCGTACTTTCGGCGATCAGCGAGAATCATGTCGTGGACTTTTTCAATGATTTTCTTAGTAATCACGTCTGCCGGGCGGCCTGGGCGCTCCTCATCAAAAACAGACGTACGACTACGTTTGAATTCGTTGAACCAATATCTGACGGTTGTCATAGATGGTGAAGAGTTCCCATAAACGGCATCCAACTTCGTTTTTATTTCTTCGCACGTTATTCCATTCAAAAATAAGAAACTAATCACGGATCGATATTGTTCTTTTTTCATTGTATCGGAAAATATCAAACACGCTCACTACGAATTGCTGTCAAATCAAGACTATTGCATGAATCACTCTGAAATTTTGTATGGCGTCGTTTGAAAGATGGTAGTACACGATGGTAATGCCAATTTGCATCAGCAACGTCGCCTGTCTTGAAACACGAATACTTATTGATTTGCCCTCGTATATTGATAATAGTACATAATACTAACATGTACACTGTATGAAAATATTTAAATATGTAGAAAAACATACACGATGTATAAATTAAGATAATACATAAAACATAATAGTAATACATATACACTGTATGAAAATATAAAAAAATGTAAAAAAAAACATAATAGTAATATAAATGTTGATACATATATATTACAAAGGTATCCGCCAATGCTCCCACGGTAACGTCTCCGTCGAATCCGATACGACGTATCGACTCAGAGCGATTTTTAATTCGGAAATCGTGTACACTTCATGCAGGTTAAATCGTATACACGATTGACGACGAGTCATTTCGATCTTTTCGTTCAAATACCGCATGTAATCGTCGAACGTTATCATTAGCGCTACGATGTTACTCTTTACTCCTTTCGCCTTTTTAGTTTCTTTGTTGCTGTTTACCCTCACCACGTACATCTTCGCTCTGAGACCAACGAATTCGGTCATTATCGCACCGTTATTTTCATCCTTCATCAGACCGACTTTTTTGTTCGCGAGAGGCATACCGTACGCGTTGTTCATCGGATAATCACTCATATTGAATTTAGTGATATCACGTTTCATAGTCTCGTAAACGTCCGCGCACTCGACGCGGTATACAGACTGTCCGTGTCGGTGTATAATTTTACATTGGTCGCGAAACAGTGGTAACATATATTCGTGGTGAAATTAGTATAAGCAGATTTTCGATATGTCGAGTATACACATACCCATGTAAATCGGCTTGTTAAACTTCACGTCGAGTTTGCTCAAGCAATCGATGGCAATCAAATTTTCTGCAAAGACGCTACGGCTGTGGAAATTCGATTTTGCCTCCGCGCTATACCGTCCGTCCTATTTTATTAATAATTTTACGTAAACGTGATTGCGCACATTCTCCATAGTTTTACTAAATACCACGTTTATTAATTTATATAACTTTTTCTCGAAATCGTTTTTAACGTGAGTTCTGAAATTTGTATTGAATTCAATATAATCGCGAAGCCATGGAGATTGCACGAATTGTAGTGCACGATGAATCTTTGTTACGTGAAGACTGTAACGAGTACATTGCTGCAGGTTGCGGTAGTGGATGACGTAACACGTACAACGTCGCTAGAAGTTTAGCCTCACGGTTGCCGGGCTTATCGCGCGTCGGACAGAACGGCAAATCAGTGTGTTGGTCGTATAGATGTTGTGGATACTCGAGATCGACTTCGAGAATGTAAGCAGCGGCTGAATCCAGAGCGATCATGCTCACGTCAAAATTCGCAGCGTCTTCGACCCATCGAAACTCGGCAATATATATAGCAATGGTTGACTCATCGCCCGTATAAATTGTTAACATCGTAGTACATCAAGTACGACGACGGTTTCGATGAGTCGTACGAATGCATGTACTTGTTAACCTGCGCGTATCTGCTTGAACATTGACTAAGGCCGCCGCGTATACCGCGCTCGATGAACATGATCATATCGATGTCGGTAAATAACTCAAATTTTATACGCGTATGTTTTAGCATTGCGTCCCATGTGAAATCAGGCAATATATAGTAATGCGCGGAATCGAGACCGTAACTCTCAACACAACTTTCGCGGAAATTTTCAAAAATGTCGACCAATAACAAGATATCGGTTTCAAGTACAGATCACTCGCCGAGCGTTCGAATGGAGAATCGCTTCCAGACGTTCGCAGCGTGAGCGTAATCTCTCGGATACTTTATCGCCTGTCAACGAACTGAAAAATGATTCACGCGGTGGTAAGCGCGTGTCCTGCAATTTTTCGACGCTGTCAACGTACGGAAAGACCTTTACGAGTCAGTAATTCAAATTCTTCATCCGATAGTAATGAAAATTTGAAACTTACGACTTTTAATTTGTCTCTGCTTACAAACGACGCCAATTTATCAAGACTTGTACTGAGAAATTTAAATGAATTGATGAACCGTACTTTTATGCATTTTCGCGAGTCTGCTCTCTCGGCGATATCTTTAACATGTTTAGTGAATGAAATATGTTTACCTTTGGTTATCGATAACATATCGACATGTCCTTCATACTCGGTAGCAATTTCTTTAATTATAAAGTGTTCGTCGTAGCCCGATAAATTGTGAAAAAATGATTGGAATATAAAACGAATTTTTATAATTAAGATTGCAATTTTTGCATGCGCTGGACCACGGTATCTACCACCATATTGTCCGGCGCTAACGATTTCTCGCAAATGTGATAACGCCTCGCGCTACGGTACGCCTCTCATTGTTCTTTTAACCATAGGCACATTGGCAGATAAACGGTTGATCTTGGATATCCAAAGAACTGAATTATTTCCGTTGCTGAGCGCCCAGTACGAAGGCCTTCAATGAACGCGGCTCTTTGATTATACTCCGCACTTGGTTTCAACATCGTGGCTATTTTAAGAATATAACTGTTTATTAAAAGCATCAGGCTTTCTCGGACGCCAACAACAACTTCTGGCGGAGGCACAATATAATGGAAAATTTAAATTAAAATTTGTCCGGAGATTGGTGACGCACCCTGTATGTTTGGCAAGCGATCGATACCGAAACGAACAGAGCGAAGCGCTTGTACAAAAATTTATCTCAATACCACAAACGCAGTTAAACGCAGCTGTACTTATAAAAATTCGAAAGAGAAAAGTATAATATAAGCTAAAAGATGGTACTAATAATATCTCGGAATGAGGTGGTATATATAACTATTTGGTTATTTGAAAATTTAATTCTTTCAAAATATGTGATTTTTTAAATACGAGGGCAAGTCAATAAGTTCTTAGAAAATCTGTCAGAAGGCACTCGCAGTGTCATGTCATATTACTTTTTGACTCTGTAGCATCTTTCAGCTGATTACTGTCAAATTTTGAGCGAAATTCATCGCATGGTTTCATTTCTGTAAACGATTAAAGCGAACAACCTTTATATTTTTTGCAAAATGGAAAAAAACGAGTTTCGAGCAGTGATCAAACATCTATACATGAAAGGTTTAACGTCGAAAGAAATCAAAGCCGAGTTGGATAATGTTCATAGCACATCTGCACCAGCATTTGCGACTGAATACAATTGGGTGAATGAATTTAAACGTGGTCATACATCCACATGTACCTCGTTCGGGACGTCCAATTGAGGCTATTATGCCAGAAATCATCGATAAAGTCCACGATATTATTTTGATTGATCGACGAGTAAAAGTGCGTGAGGCCACAGGCATATCACATGGGAGTGATTTCAATTTTGCACGAACAATTGGGTATGAAAAAGCTATCGACAAAATGGGTGCCGCGTTTGCTCACTGTGGACTATAAGCGCGACCGTGTAACGGTTTCAAAACAATGTTTGGAGATGTTTTAACATAACGTAAGATGAATTTCTGCTTCGATTCATTACTGTGGACGAAATATGGATCCATTACTTCACACCCGAGACGAAGTCAAAACAATAGACTTCATCGAGTGAACCAGGTCCGAAGAAGGCGAAGACCGTGAAGTCATCAGGAAAAATGATAGCTACAGTTTTTTGGGATGCACGCGGTATATATTCATATCGATTACCTTCTGTTGAAGCAAACGATTAATGGCGATTACTACGCAGCCTTATTGGACCGTTTCAACATTTTAAAGAAAAAATTCGTCTCCATTTGACAAAGAAGAAAGTGCTCTTCCATCAAGACAATGCACGGGTTCACATGTGCCCGGCATCGATGGCCAAATTCAACGAATTCCGCTACGAATTGCTTCCCCACCCAGCATATTCGCCAGATTTAGCCCCCTGCGATTATTTCCTATTTCCAAACCTGAAGAAATGGTTCGGAGGAAAGAGATTCACCATCAGAGAGCAAATCGTCGAAACAAAGGCTTATTTTGAAGTTGGACAAACCATATTATTCGGACGGCTTGAAAAAGTTGGAGAATCGTTGGATCAAGTGTATCGAGCTAAAAGGAGATTATGTTGAGAAATAAAAATAAATCGATAAAAAAAAATGTTTTACTATGTTTTTCTAAAAACTTATTGACTTGTCCTAGTATTGAGCCATAATCGTGTATAATTAGACAATAGGCTATTGTATTTGTGGGAACATTCTCCTTGCAGTGAAATTTTATGTGTACGTCCACAGTAGCACTCTTGACGGATTGACATCGATCAAGCGCAAGGGGTACTGTCCCTTGTCACCAGGTCCGCCAAATCCATCACCATCGAAGGAAAAAGCGAGATATTGGGAATGTCCTAGTGAAAAAGCATCAAAATCGCGTATAATAACGTATTCCTCATTATTAATGTCATCAATGCCATCAAAATATAATCCATAAGTTATCGCGTTTAGGGTGACTAGTGCTATACATATGTACTTTCTTTTACTTTCCATCCTTTGCCTCGACGCGTCAGTAAAAAATTGTGTCATAAAAAAAGGACTTTTACTCTATTGATTCATTTCTTCCATCTTTTCTTTGATATTACATTATGCACTCCGACATTTATCTTTTTCTAACATGCTAGCTCTTGTTATCTACGCATTTTTGGGGAGAGCGATAAGGCGACGGCGGCCCGCGATGGTGGCGACGGGCGGCGATGGATGGCGGGCGGTGGGTAGCGACAGCGGATAACGAAACAAATACGGAACGCATAGCGGAATGTCATCACGCGTATCATGATTATGTAATCCATCGATTGGAATCCTACGTTTACATAAACATAGGGCCCTAGTTATCACTGTTTACATAAACAGCGATACCGGGAACCTTTCCGCGCATACGAATACCCCACGCTTCCCGCGCTCTCCTCAGAGGACCTGAGTTAGAATCCCCTTAGTATCTTATGCAGCGCGACGCGAAAAAAAAAGCCTGGCGCGAATTTGGATGCGCGGCACTGATACACGCACCGGTACACGTCACGCGGCGCAACGCGGGAGCGCAAATTGCGGTGAATGCGGCGAGTGCATCTAAGACGCTTGAAGTATAGTTTGTTCGAGAGCGAGACAAAGCGAGAGCGATAGAGAGAGAGTTTGAGCGAGAAGGCGTTTGAAGCGAAAGTTCGATCTACGCGAATCTTCACGTAACTGATCACAAGTCGAACGCGGCGGTTTTCTCGCGGCGGAGCGTCTCAAAGACGATTGCACTGAATTGTGGAGCGTTAACTACACATATAATTGGAAAAGCTAAGAAGAAGGATCACTGCTCGATTCGACCTTTTATCTATTTGATAGAACAAAAGCTTCTTTCTTCAATCACCTATGAGATTTTTTAAAAATTACAAAATTTGAGGTGACCCCATGATTCGGGCAGTGATTGGCAATTTTCGATGATGATGGTCAAGCGGTGCGCTATTGCCATGCGCGCCCGTCAAATCAGCAGTTCTAATTGAGGTGTTAATAAATTACGCGAGCGCGCGTGCACTGTGACCGATCCGAATTTTAATTGCCATTTTAACAGTTGGTTTTTTGTGTACGTACGACATGCGACTTTGATTATATTTTTGACTTTACCAACAAAAGTTGATTGTTAAGTTTATTTTTGGAAAGTTCTAGAAACGCTTGTTTAAAATTGTTTTATAAATTTCCAATCCACATGTCGCACATACACCGATTCTGTGAAATCGGTTTTTCGGATGCATCTCGAACATCCCGCCTTGTCACACAGTGATGAAATTAATGCTCACGCTCGGAAAGCGTACAGATGTCGCGAGTTCGGCTAAATATTTGGGAGATCGCGGCGCTTCAAGTGGCACAGACTAATAATGCTTGCGCGTGCAGCGCACGGTATCGCGGAAGGCTGTTTACATATAACCGGAGACGTTTTTAAGTTTAAAAATAATAAGAAATTGTGTAAGAAATATAATGACGCAGACGCGGTCATGTAATGTAACTATGGTAGCAATTGAAAAGAATTAGTGGACAATCTTGATTACAAAGTCTTGATTGCGCAACTGTTGAGAACATAATCAGAATATTTTCAAAACTAAAACTCGAAAATGTAATATAGTACATTGCATTAAGCGTTAAATATATTATTACAAAGAAAATTGTTAAATTTATTGTATTCGTATCATCGAAAATTGCGAAAGGCAGATGAGAATTAACGCGAATATTATCGCGATTACACGCGCGTTGACTGACATTGAATAAGATCGCACAGTCTACTACAATGTGCGGTTTTTATTGCTCTTGCGAGTCCGCGTGTAGAATGATCGAGGCAGTGGGTCCAGGCAGCATTTTACTAGAGGTCGGACGAGCTCGGAAGAGGCTGTGTGAACAATTGCTACTCGGGTCACACCGTCCTCTCCTGAGGTGCAGCTTTATGATGCGAGCTAGAGGCCACCTGCTTGGTGGTGATGTCTCTGAAATTATGAGGCACAATGAGCCAATCTGAGGAGCAGTGCTTACCTTGCACCACTTCGAGTGTGAGGTCAAGGAATGTAGGTACTCGCGTGACCACCTTTCTCAAAAATGATCTTTGCATCAACGCATCTTTGAAGATGCTGCCAGCGAGAGAGAGAGAGCTCGTAGCCTTCTCTGTGAGCGGCGGTTCTGGAATGGCTAGCAGGGGAGCTTTGATAAGCAGATATCCTGGAATGAGCGTGGAGAAGTCGGGATCGTTAGATAACCCTAGCAAGAGCCGAGTATTCAGGCAGGCTTCTACCTGAGCTAAGAGAGTGCTCATCTCCCCGTAGGTGAGCGTGGTGTCGCCGATTACTCTTCGAAGATGGTCGTCGACTTTACTGCTGCTTCCCAAAGGCCTCCGAAGTGGAGTGCGGAAGGTAGGTTGAAGTACCATCGGATTCTTTCTGTGACAGCAGCATGCGCGATGCAGCTGCCATTGACGGACGATTCACGAAAAAGCTCTCGTATCTGTCGGTTGGCGCCAATGAAGTTCGTGCCACAGTCGGAGTAGATATCCTCTCCGTAATGTGAACCGACGAAATGCGGCCAGGAATGCGTCCGTCATGTAATCGGAAACGATTTCAAGATGTATCGTTTTAGAGCAGAGATACACAAAATTGTAATGAAGGCTTTGTAGGACCGGTGCCCACGTCCTCGATTCGTGCGAATGAGTATCAGCCCGGCATAGTCGATACCAGTTCTGAGGAATGGACGTGCAGGAGTTACGCGTTCTTGAGGAAGGTTACCTATTGGCAGCTGTGGCGTGACTCCTAGCCATCTGGTATACGTGACGCACCGATGCAACCAGTATTTTGTCATAGCTCATCCTCAAGGGATTCAATATCGTAATCGTAACAGGCCCAGAGTCGACTGCACTCCTCCATGGAGTGTTCGGCGGTGACATGACGATATCAAGAGACGTGTAAGGTGTGAGTGCGGCGGAATGATCGGATGCCACTCGTCCGGAGAGAGAACTGCATGCTTCAGGCGACTTCCGACTCTCAGCACTCCTTGTTCATCGATGAATGGATTCAAGGCCGTAACTGGCTGCGAGGTGGCATCGGACACTGATCTTTTGCGGCAGTGCTTGGATTGCTCGGATCCATCGTCCAAGTACGGCGTCGAGTTCGTCGGATGTCAACGTTGACTCCAGACTTCCTTCCGTCATTGGCATCTCTCTTGAGCCGATGTAGACACCACGCTGTGACCTTCAAGAACTGGTGAAGTAAAGAGAATCGGAGGAGGAGCTCCGGTTCCGTGACAACCTTTGACGTGACCGTGCGAGAATGGAACATTGCTCGAACGATTCTTCCAGTAGAGCTTCAGGTTGTGCGCTAGGCCAGGTGGAGTTGTCCTTGAGCAGCCAAGGAGTCTAACCACCAGAATGGATGATCAATAAGCTGGTGTTATCCCTCAAGAGGCGCAGTCGGCCGAGTTGTCCTTTCCGGGAATATGACGCCATTATCCTTCTGGAAGCGCCTCCTGTATCATGGACACGCGGTTGGCCATATAAGTCTTCCATCGAAAGGCGTGACCCTGAATCCAGTATAGAGTGACCTTGGAGTCGGACCAGAGAGTGACTGGAGCTGTGGACAGGCTTAGAACAGTGAGCGTGTGTGCGACTAATTTGGTTAGCAAGACGGCGGCGCACAGGACGCTTCCAATCGCGGCAAGGACACTGGCTTGATCGGAGCGATCTTGCTCTTTGCCGCTAGCAAGAGAACGTTGACACTATTAACGCTGATGACACGAAGATACACCATGGGTGCGTACCCTCATTCGGACGCGTTGGCGAATCCGTGCAGCTCTACTCTCGCGCCCGTGTTTAACCAGCGAATTGATTCGAAGTTGTTCAAGCTTTGGTAGTTTCTCTAGAAAGCGACTCCAATGGCAAGCATCTGCTTGAGGGAGCGGAGCGTCCCAGTCCAGCTTTTGTAACCACTGAAGCAGGATTTTGGCGCGGATCGCTACAGGTGTCAACTATCCGAGCGGATCAAATAAACGCGCGGTCTCCGAGAGAACCTTCCTTTTGGTGAACCTTTTCAACGGTGCGGCTTTGAATGTGAAGGTGTCGTCGACCAGATGCCACTGCAAGCCCAGCGTTGCATGACTCTCGTGTTCCCACGACCACAAATCCGTGAGACAGTGATCCGCAGGAATACCGAAAAGAATTTCAGGATGGTTGGCGGCCCATTTTTTCAGCGAAAACCTGCCCGCCATGCACAGCTGACGGAGCTCGGATTGTATCGCGATTAGTGTACGCTCCAGTCACGATGTCGTAGACGTAGCAGTCGTGTCTCAGTACAGCGGAACCTCGCGGAAATCTTGCGTTTTCATCATCGGCGAGCTGACGAAGTGTACGGATGGCGAGAAATGGCGCGCACGACAGACCATATGTCACTGTATTTAACCGATACTCGCGAACCAGATCGCTGACTGAGTGACGCCAGAGAATGCGTTGGTAATCTCTACCCTCAGGCCACAAGAATTTGACGATACATCTTTTCGATGTCTGTTACGATTGCGTATCGGTGCCACCGCCACCGGGTCAACACATTGGCAAGCGATGGCAACAAGTTAGTGTCGACTAACATCTGAGTGTTTAGTGACTTACCAGACCTTGTACTCTGAGATCCGTTGAACTTACTACTCTGAATTTGATCGATACGCTCGATTCTCGGAGCACTCCGTGGTGAGGTAAATAGCATCTTGCTTGTGATCTTGGCACTAATTCCATGTGATTCAACTTTTCGTATTCTTTTAGAAAGGCATGGTACAGACATCCGAACAGAACATTACATTCGCATCATAGCGTCGTTCCATAGCGGTGAGGCAGTCGCTCGGCTGATTGGCGGGTGACACCGAGTGCTGTTGGCGACAAATGATAGTCGCACGACGTACCTTCCTGTGCTGTGCAGCTGTGAGTTCGAGCAAAGATCTCCTCGCATTGTTGTTCGTCTGGCGTGATGGACACTGAGGCGGAAGGTTCCTTTTTTTGCTCCCAAAAACGTTGCATGAGCGTGGTCAGTTCATGATCGGCGGTGCACTGGAAGGAGCGGTGTGGAATCACTGAGAGATTCTCGCCGCAGCCTCCCGAGAGAATCCATCAGAGCAGAATGCATTGAGCGACGAAAGTATGCGGATCGCCCTTTCGAAGGCCCTCTTGTAATATGATGGAGCACACTTCCGCGCCGAGTAACAGCTTGATGGGATCGGCGGCCGTGAATTGCGGATCAGCCAGCTGGAGAGGCCATAGTCTTGCATGTCGTAGCTGCTCCTTGATAGCGAAAGACGTGGCAGGATGAAAGCGGTGACAACTCGAGCTCCATTGATCCTGGATGTGAAACTGAGAGACTCTTTCCCGCGAGAGGAACCTGAGGGTGAGCCGTCGATTCCGAAGATTGAGATTGCCGCGCGGGATCGCGGCAGGTGTAAGCGCTGGACTAGCGCCTCGGAAATCAAGGATATTTCCGATCCGTGATCGATTAAGACTCTAATCGATAATATAATATATAATAATATAATAAACGGGTGTGGATCCCCGTGGCAATCAGCGACAGTAATTCTTGCGATAGCGAGCAGAATGGCCTTGCATTCATCGTCTTGGCGTCTACAGCGGTCAACGAGCTTACGACGGGCTTCGGAGTGAGTGATATCTCGCCTTACACATAAAGCACGTCTTCGTTGACTGGCACTTCACGATTGGATACGAATCGAGACAGTTGTAACACAATCCATGTGTTTCTGCGACGGACTTTCGTTCGGATTTCGCCTTGAATTGTTCGCACATCATTACATTATGCCTATCCTTGTACAGAATACAGCCGGGAGCATCGGCTGCACGTTTAGCGACGTGCAATTTCGCGATTCGCGGTGGATCTCCGAAGATCTTGGTGGCCTTTGGTTTTGCGGCTTTGAGAGTCAGAGTTCGCTTGGTAATAAAGTCCATCAAGGTATCGTGATCTGGCAAGTCCGTGGAATCGCTCGTGTGAGATTCCCACTCGAGGCGAGTCTTCGGATCGAAGAGCTCGATGTTGAAGTGATTGAAGAAGTCGAAGCCATGCGAATTAATTGGTCTTCCTATGCTTTCTTGATCATTCACGGCATTGATCGCGGCTAAGCTCCTCGGCGATATCGCTTTTCATCTTCTGCACTGCGGTAAACGTGCAAAAATTGGAGCGCGACAACTCTTTTTGTTCTCGTAATGCTTGCACAATAGCGTCCATGCACGAGAATAATTATCTCCGGTAACGACTAACGAATGTATCAATACTTCAACGGACCCTTCTAAGTAATGCTTTAAGTGATGGAACTTCTCTACGTTTGAGATAGACGGATTATTACCGACGATAGACAAGAATATGTTTCGAAATGATGGCCAGAGAATATGTCTTCAAACGCGCCCGAAAATGATCGGATTTTCAGACGCGGCAGCGCCCATTTGGTGGAAAAATCGTTTCCCGATTCATTCAGAGAAGCTGTATTTGACTTCTCAGCCTTGAATTTTGTCAGGTAATCGTTCAACAGGCTACGCTGCTGCACGTAAATAATTTCAGCGGAATCGGCGAATTGAGACGTACTGTACTCACTTTCATCGAAGCCTTCCTTATAATATGCTCGTATAAGCTCATGCTGTCTTTCGAACTCGTTGACCACAGTTGATCGAGAAGTGCTAAGCAGGTTTCGACGGTGTGGAAAGTGATGTTGGCCATATCCATCTTCTTTAAATTTGCCAATGATCTAGCCATGCGACAATGTGGATGTCACTCTGAGCGGTCAGCAAGGTATTTATTTTCTCACTCATGATTTACTCACTTACGTTCTCTCTTTGTTTTTTTAGATATTCCGCGCACTGAACGTGACGACAGTACTCTCGAACAAGCAATAATCGGCGAAGGCGAATCCGGCTCGAAAGACCAACAATGTTCGAGAGCGAGACAAAGCGAGAGCGACAGATAGATAGTTTGAGCGAGAAGGCGTTTTGAGTGAAAGTTTGATCTACACGAATCTTCACGTAATCATCGATCATAAGTCGAACGCGGCGGTTTTCTCGTGGCGGAGCGTCTCAAAGGCGATTGCACTGAATTGCGGAGCGTTAACTGTGACTGGAAAAGTTAAGAACAAGGATCACTGCTCGATTTTATCCTCCCTCCTTTTATCTATTTGATAGAACAAAAGCTTCCTTCTTCAATCGCCTATGAGATTCTCTAAAAATTATAAAATTTGAGGTGACCCCATGATTCGGGCAGCGATTGAATTTTCGATAACGATGACCAAGCGGTGCGCTACTGCTATGCGCATCCGTCAAATCAGCAGTTCTGATTGGGATGTTAATGAGTTACGCGTTTAGCGTCACGCGAGCACGCGTGCGCTGTGACCGATCCGAATTTTAATTGCCGTTTTAACAATTGGTTTTTTGTGTACGTACGACATGCGGTTTTGATTATATTTTTGACTTTATCAACGAAAGGTGATTGTTAAATTATTTTTGGAAAGTTCTAGAAACGCTTGTTTGAAATTGTTTTAGAAATTTCCAATCCACATGTCGCACATACACCGATTCTGTGAAATCGGTTTTTCGGATGCATCTCGAACACAGTGCGACCGACGGCTGAAAGAATTCAACGGAGGCCAAGAATACTCGACTCCTTGACTATTGTCGGTCGTTTTAACAGAAATGCAGATGACGGCGTTTCCTTTTTCGGCTCACTGAATGCCCATTGAAGGCAGAGCGCGTTCTACCCATTTGTTCTCGCTTAGTGGGAAACACTCGGAGCCCATCGAAAATCGAATCGAGAACACTCGAGGCAAGATACGATTTACTCCGCACGCTCCGGTTTAGCAGTAGAATCGGAATCGATAGTAGCGTAGCGGATCGGAATACTGGCTACAATTTGGCTGGCACAAGGATCGCCAGGAAAAAGAGAACTCCGACAAGGAATACAACATCTTTTATAATCGTAAAATAATGTTTCCTCGTCGGAACTCGTCGGTACTCGGCTTCCTTCGCTCCCGCACGAGTATGCCTTTTGATGTTATCTCGTAGAGTAGTAAACAAGGGGGATTTTAAGCCAGAGGCTCCGAGGAAGGGTGAGGAGCAGAGGAGTGCTTGCAGCGCGGGGTAGAAGATCGGCGAAGAGGGGAGAGGGTGACGTCACTAGGCGAGGGGGATGACATCACAGGGGAGGGGTGTGATGTCGCAAATGGTAATGTCACTAGGTGAGGGGGATGACGTCACAAATGATGACGTTACTAGGTAAGGGAGATAATATCACAGGGGGAGGGTGAGAAGATGGCGTCACAGAGTGAGGGGGATGATGTTGAGGGGAAGCGAATGATATCACAAGCTGTGCGAAAATAACGTCACCAGAAATTGCGTAGCGCGGAATATGCCGAAAATTACGTCCGCGGCGCGTTATCGGATAACGTCATGCGGGGTCAGTATTTGCCGGACGTGATTCCTCCGGCCGCCTCCGGGCTGCAGTCGCCGCCGCCGCCGCTGGAGCCGCGGACCTCATCGCGCGCTATACTTACCATGTATATTTGCAATGTATACTTATCATGTTTCTCTCTCACTCTTATGCGTTAACATTTTTTTCCACGCAGCTTTATTTTCTTCTCGAACACAGCTTCATTTCTCGCATCGAAAGATATTTATATATTGTATGTATGTTTTACAGCAATAATAATTTGAATTATTTTTCTAATGGTAATGAAAGTTCTTATTATATTTAATAAGAACACACGATGGTACTGTCGTATGCGATAATACTGTCGTAGCACGGTGTAACTCGATACCGCATGAATAAAGAAGAAAGGAAGGAAACAAATAATTGCGGACACCTAGATATAATGTTTTAATATGTTTTTAATGCGTTTATTTTTCATGCAATGCATTATATACAATATTATCTGAAATGTATATTATTAATTCGTATTCAGTATCTGAATTCTTATTATAAATCTTACGTAAAATCTTTAACGCTTCCAATTTGTTCATAATTCTGACGTAAATAACTTACAAAATATTTGAATTTTTCACTTACGCTATTTGTATATTGGCATAAATCAAAATATACGTGCTCGACACATTGTTCGAGTTCAAGCATAAAGTGTATAGTTAACCTCCCTGCTCCTCCCTCCCCCATCCCCTCTTGGAGTCCCTTAGAATCACCCTTGCTTTACTATTCCCGGTCTCCACGAGATAGTGCCAAAAGGCATACTCGTGCGGGAGTCTGGGCGAACAAAGCTGAGCGCCAGTTTCATATACTAGTACATACATTTGTCACATAAAGATAATTTCACATTGTCCATATTGCATATTTTGATAACCTTAATCACAAGCTCCTAAATCATCAACGATGACGGAGTAGGTGACCGTATCAATCGCTCTACATCTATCCGTTTTTCGACGAACGCAGTCCGCGTAGGATGATGTTACCTCGATCGGTTACCTCGAGTATTGCCAATCGCAATTTCTACTTGAGACATTAGTCGCGCGGCGATCCCAATCTCCAAAAATTTGTACGCTATCAGTGCGAATACTCTCCTCAAAATGCTACGTGCACTATAACGAAAAACATGCGAATAAGCAATCTATAGAAAAAAAGTTTTTTTTCGCAAATGTAAGTGAAATACTTACAGTTGAATGTATGAATCCATGTCTTCTGAGCGACTGATGCAGTAACGTCACCCCAAATTCTTTTATAAAGTTTCCGTCACTCATCATAGCATTTCACGGATAGATATTGAATTTGTTTATTATTGTCATCATTTTTAAAGAATTTCTCACATTCAATTTCTTTAGAATCTTCAATCACAAACCTTCGAGGTGTGAAATAAGTCCAACAGAAACGATTACTTCATGTGCAGTACCAGGAATAAATTTTAATAAATATTCTTACACAACATGTAAAAAACGATGATCCTATATTTTGAGTTTTTCGATATCAATATTGAAAAACTTTACCCCCTTGAAATTTCGAATGTTTAGCTCACCAAGTATCAGTGCGAATTAATACATTGTGGAAACCAAGTTCCTAGTTGCGAATAAAATGTGGCAGCGATAGACAATACGGTTAGCCATGTTTGCGCAGACTAACTTTACACGATCCTCGTCGATATTTATATTTTCATTCTTCAACAATAGTTAAAAATGCAATGTTTGTGAAAACATGTCGTTTCGAAATGACATCATCAATTTAACACCCGCAAAAATGCACACCTTGCATTAAAAAGATTAGATACATCCCACCACAAAAGATCGCAATCACCTATTCAAATTTATTCTTGATTATTTAGTCTTGATTATAATCAGAAGTAAACTCAAACTGTTAAAAGTTGGTCACGTTCAGCAGACTTAATTGTTCTAGTCATCCAATAACAGCGAGCGCTCATGGATCTGCTCCGCAACAGTTGAATCTGAACGCGACCATTATGTACTTGTGAAAAGCGACCTGTCGGATTTCATTAAAAAGACATATTGAAGGTCTTCTTATTCCAACCCAAATAATGGCAACTTTAATTTGATTCGATTACGGTTTTCTTTTTCAGAACGGTATCCTTACATTAGTTACAATTGCCATTTATCGTTTCCTATTTCGAAAATTTTAAATCAATCAAAGTTTGCAGAGTGACACTTTTTTTCCTTTTTAATGTCGACTGTACAGATAATATTAGCAAACAACTCTTTTCCAGCGTAGTTACATTGTAATTACATTTGGTATTTGAACAAGATGTTACGTCGATTCAATTCAAGTTCTAATACATAATTGATTTCGGAATACGTCGACATTAGAGCCGTGAAAAATTCCGAAACATCTTGTGTTTATTTTTCGAAGCGTTCTCCGACTGATTTTCTAACCGCTAGAATATTGCAAGACTTACGCTCAGCATACGCACAGATAGCATCAGTCAGTAGGGATACTAGGCGGATTCTAACTCAGATCTTCTGAAGGGAGTGCGGGGCGCAGGGGGTACTCGCGGGAGGGTAAACGCGGGGAAGGAGGGAAGGCGCGGGAAAGGTCCCGACGCTATCAATGTTTACGTAAACATAAGATCCCGATCAAGTAATTATATAAACATGACATTCCGCTATACGCTCCTTATTTTTTTCGGCTGCCCTGCCGCCGCGGACCATCACTGTCGACCATCGCCACCGTTGCCGTCGTCGCCCTACCATCCTCCCCAAAAATGCGTAGATAACAAGAGCTCACGTTTTTTTATTAGCAAAGGATGGAGAATAAAAGAAAATACATATGTAATGCGAACAAAAATTTTTTATTCACATTACACTTATTATATTTTTTCTCATTTTTTTTTAATTATATTTTTTCGTGATCGACAGCGTTCGAATGCGATCGGTGGCTCAAACATCGCTAGCAGCGCTTTTTGGAAAAAAAGAACGAAAAATTTTTTGACTATTATTCGCTTTTTTAGCAGAGAATAAAATGCATTAGTACTAATCACTCTAAATGTGATTTTATAGCTTATATTTTGATGACATTGATGATGAGAAACACGTTGGCGATTTTGATGCTTTTTCACAGGACATTCCCAATATCTCGCTTTTTTCCTCGATGGTGATGGAATTGGCAGATCTAGTGACAAGGCACGGTACTCCTTGCGCTCGATTGATTTTCGACGTATATATTCTTTTACTCGATCCATGTCTTACCGCTTGTAACTAAAATGTACGATTGAATGAAAAAAAGCTATATGTACTGTCAGATCGGTGATATGTCGCCACACGTTAAGAGAAGCGCCGATGTTTTTCGACCGCTAAACGAAAAACATAACTCTTCTGCAAATGTGAAGGCAGGATGTGGAGGTATTTGCACAAAGGTGAGTACTCCAAGTCGAACGCACCCTTTTTTTTGTCATTGATTTTTCTTTTATTACTTGAACATGTGTTCTCTTGTCTAGAAAATATTTACTTAAATTTTATCGATAATCTAAAAAATTAAAAAGCTACGCTTTGTGATCCCTCATTTATTTCACCAACTTCCTGTTGTTAACGAGAAAACTTGCTTTGCACGTTTGGAAATATGAGTCTTTATTTATACAGGATCCCTGATCCATTTAGATTTTGTATTTACTGAACCGATCGTGTATAAATAAGATTTTCTCTACAGGGTTTGTAACCTTGGTCGTAAATTTTATTGCCGTGGATCTGGCGATTCTGAGGATCTATGTTTTTGCTTATGTTTCCAATATCGTTGGGAAGATTTCTAATGACACGTTTCTTAAATATTGTCACGCTCGCCGATCGATGACCGTTAATGCTCAAATTTTGCATTTTGACAAGGAAGACGCATCATTGTACGCGTATCAACAGCATGAAGCGTTTAGCAAAGGCTACTACGTGTGATGCGCATACGACGACACATTATCGTCGTATCACTTCCGTCGCGATGAAGATTGTATAGCGTGGTTCGCGCGACAACTCAACGATTTGGTGCATCGCGCGAAAAGTTGTGGCAAAATATACGACTTTAGAACAGTCCAACGAAGGTTCTAGTATGCCAGTGAGGAAGAGTCACTCGAAAGAATGCATCACAAGCACCTCCACAGTCATTAAAAGGGCTCAAGCGCTGAAAATTAGCATCGATTGTTGAGATAAACGAGCCAACAATGCATCGAATTACTGAGGAGGACCTTTGATACAAATCGTACACATTAAAGGTATGACAAATGCTCTCTGAGGTTGCCAGGACAAGCCGAGTTGCTCGCTGCAATCTGCTATTGTGTTCTTTGAAAAACAAAGCTTCGGGACGAATCAGATTCTTTTCTAACGAAAAAATTTTTACTGTTGATGTCAAAATCAACCGGAGGAATAACCGATGACTCGTCTACAACCCCAAGGATGTCCCTGTTGTTGCCAGAACGAAATTTCCGGTCAATGTTCACGTGTTAAGTGTTGTGTCCAGTGAGGATGATGTCATTCCATCATATTTCTTAAAAAAAGGGGAAATTGTCACAAAAGAAGTGTATTTACGCGTTCTGATGGAGGTAGTGAAACTGGCATCCAGAAGGCTATATGTTTTTCAGCAGAACGGTGGACGATGCACCGGCTAATACGAGTCATTTGATTCAAAATTTGCTCTGACACAACGTCGATATGTTTTGATACAAGGAATTCTGGCCTCCCAACAGCCCAGATTTAAATCCCTTGGACTACTACGTATGGAGCGTAGTTGAAAGGATCACAAACAAGTCTCGACATCCCAATGTGACGTCATTAAAGATCGCTATTGAGGCAGCATTCGTCGGCATGGACAGCGCTACATTACAACGTGCGTGTGAACACTTCAGACCGAGAATAGAGGCCATCATTCAAGCTAATGGGGGATATAAAGAATAATTGTGCTCTACAGGGATCCCACAAGTGCTAAGTGTAAAAGGATTTTTTGTAATATTTAATTTTCCATTAAAAATTTTTTTTTAAAGAAATTATTCGATTTGACCGGATTTTGACGCATCCTGTAAATACATTAAGGTCGCAGCATATGTAGATATTATGCCCGAGAATCTTTTGTTATGGATAGGGTCGTACAGTAGAAAATCGATAAGTATTTTAGGTAAAAGAATCGGGTACAGTATTGTAAAAAGTTGTGGTAAAGACATAACTATTTCTCAATTATGCTAAATTGTAATATTTAACTGCTAAGATATGTAACGTTTCAAGTTCAAAATTATTGAAAACAAATCGAGAAATATGACTTTTAAAATATATATAGTGCATAACATATACAAGGTGATTCAAAATGAATATATTATCCTTGAAATATCATATTCCTGATTTAATTCTAAGACGATTTCTCCTTTGTCAAAATTTTGTCAAAAGCGTAGTTTTTAAATTATAATAAGAAATAATTAGCGAATGACAGAGCGCGTAGAGAAGGTAGCCAGGAGCGACGTTTCTCACTGTCCGACGCAGACCGTACGGGGGATCCTCGTTACGATCAGACGATCGCTATACACGCATGCATATGCGATCGCATTCTCTCTCTCTCTCTCACACACACACACACACACACACACACACACACACACACACACACAAAATTACCTTGAAAAAGTTTGATGACTTCGACATGCTGCAGCTTGAGAAACAAGAAAAACTTCCATCGATCATTGATGGATCACGTACAGCTCCAAACTTTTGTCAGTTAAACTTCCATTCCTCTAACAAGTTTAGAAATCACTCGTTCCCATTGATGCACGCAGATCGAGTAACCAAAATACTTTGTTTCTTAAAAACGCATCACATCGATACGTTTACGCTCAGCGTAAATAGCTACAGCTATTCATTAACTTGAAGAAAACGTAGTATTTCAATGATTACTCAAAAAATTTATTACTGTATCTCTATCAGTTAAGTGTCCGTTTTACTACCGATGGTCCATTTTAATTATTATCAATTAATCATTCGGTGACCGAAAATCACTCGAAGAAAGATGATCACACGCCGCGTTTATTCGACGATAGCATGCACTCGATTTTAATAGAGAATCTGTTAGTTAATTATTATAAATCACTGCCGATTAATTATTCGTCGACTGAATATCACTCGAAGAAAGAAGCACACGATTGTTTACTAACACACGACGCGTTCACTCAACGATAGCAAGCAGTTGATCGATTTTATTGGTTATGTTTGTACTAGCGCTGTCAAAACACGGACGTCTCAGTCAGAATCGAATCGATATCAGTTCGATATCGTTCGACGTCGAAAGCATCAAATCGACATCGAATCGATCAATATCAAAAAATCAATATCAGAATATTTCATGTTATGTTGTATAATTGATTTTTCTGACATTGATTTTTCTTCCAAACAGAGTAATGCTTCTTAAGTAGTATTACATGAAACGTAATGCTGTACGATAGTGTTGCGTCCGCGGTGAATAATTATTAAATCTTTTACAAAATAAGTTATTATATAATATTTCTTGTACGTTCTCTCCATCTCTTGATCTTTTTTACATAAGAGAGATATTCCATGTAAGAAAGTATTGGTCGCCCTTAAAAGGGCGGATTGCTGTCTGTCGCTCTAAAAAGAACGGATTGATTGTGATGGATAAAGTAATTTTATAAGAGGTGCTCGAAATGTCCACCATCCATTCTAACGCAGGCTCTCATACGTCTCAATAAATTTCTTTGCACGTTTTGCATCACATCTTCTTCGATGGCCCATACGGCATACCGCAATCTTGTATCAAGATCTTCCATGTCTTCGGGAAGCGTTTTATAAATTAATTCCTTGCAATATCCCCAAAAAAAGAAATCCAGAGGATTAAGATCTGGAGATCTTGCGGGCCAACGTATTGGGCCGTATCGACCCATCCATCGTCTAGGAAATTGCTGATTTAAATAATCCGTCACAATTCTAGCGTTGTGTGGCCCCGCACCGTCTTGCTGAAATACGATCTTGCTTCTCTCGAATAATGGGATTTCTTCTAAAAAATCTGGTAGATTATCCCTTAAAAATTCCAAATATGTTTCGCTATTCAAAATATCTGGAAGAATAACTGGACCTAGTATCTGCGTTCCCATAATTCCTGCCCAGATATTCATCTTCCAACGAATTTGGAAGTTTCTATTTCGCGTAAGTCTGGGATTTTCATCGCTCCATAAATGCATGTTATGCGAATTAAATATCCCTTCTTGCGTAAATAGCGATTCATCGCTGAATATTATTCGAGATGGAAATCTTGGATCTCGATCTACTCTTCTTAAAAAGTTTTCGCAGAACGTTTTCCTTAGAGGATAATCTTCTGGTCGTAACTGTTGCACACGTGTATAATGAAAAGCATGCCATTTTTCTTCTTGTAATATCCTCTGAACGGTCGAATACGATGATCCGTGTTCCCGAGCAATAACCCGAATACTCGTTTCAGGGTTTCGCTCAACAGCTCGAATAATTTCTTCTGTATTTCGTAAATTTCTTGCGACACGATTTCTACCAACGTCGTGATTATTTGGTAGGACACTGCCGGTTTCGTACAATCTTTGAGCCGCTCGGAGTATGACAGTGGCCGATGGATGTCTTTGACGGTTCGGATACAATTCCGCGTACCGCCTTGCAGCAGGATAATGCTGTCCGTGGCACTCACCCAGTACCATCAGCATATCGTAATATTCTTCATTTGTGTAGGCCATATTATCATCCTGGTAGAGAATGACACATGGAAGATCTTCCTCGCTTCTGGAAATCTCTCGCTTCTATGAATTTCTTGCCTTTGAGAATCTTTCGCTTCAAGCGATCGAGGGATTATTGATCGACGTATCGATCGTTTCGTATTTATACGATCTTTGCTGGAGGTCGATGCCCCCTCCGCGACCCCTGCCGCGAATCGCAATGCTACGCGGATCGCGAGACCGCGCACGTGCTCCGAAACCGGCAGTGTCCTACCAAATAATCACGATGTTGGTAAAAATCGTGTCGCAAGAAATTTACGAAATACAGAAGAAATTATTCGAGCTGTTGAGCGAAACCCTGAAACGAGTATTCGGGTTATTGCTCGGGAACACGGATCATCGTATTCGACTGTTCAGAGGATATTATAAGAAGAAAAATGGCATGCTTTTCATTATACACGTGTGCAACAGTTACGACCAGAAGATTATTCTCTAAGGAAAACGTTCTGCGAAAACTTTTTTCGAGATTTCTTTTTTCTTTTTTTAAGAAGAGTAGATCGAGATCCAAGATTTCCATCTCGAATAATATTCAGCGATGAATCGCTATTTATGCAAGAAGGGATATTTAATTCGCATAACATGCATTTATGGAGCGATGAAAATCCCAGACTTACGCGAAACAGAAACTTCCAAATTCGTTGGAAGATGAATATCTGGGTAGGAATTATGGGAACGCAGATACTAGGTCCAGTTATTCTTCCAGATATTTTGAATAGCGAAACATATTTGGAATTTTTAAGGGATAATCTACCAGATTTTTTAGAAGAAATCCCATTATTCAAGAGAAGCAAGATCGTATTTCAGCAAGACGGTGCGGGGCCACACAACGCTAGAATTGTGACGGATTATTTAAATCAGCAATTTCCTAGACGATAGATAGGTCGATACGGCCCAATACGTTGGCCCGCAAGATCTTCAGATCTTAATCCTCTGGATTTCTTTTTTTGGGGATATTGCAAGGAATTAATTTATAAAACGCTTCCCGAAGACATGGAAGATCTTGATACAAGATTGCGGTATGCCGTATGAGCCATTGAAGAAGATGTGATGCAAAACGTGCAAAGAAATTTATTGAGACGTATGAGAACCTGCGTTAGAATGGATGGTGGACATTTCGAGCACTTCTTATAAAGTTACTTTATCCATCACAATCAATCCGTTCTTTTTAGAGCGACAGACAGCAATCCGCCCTTTTAAGGGCGACCAATACTTTCTTACGTGGAATATCTCTCTTATGTAAAAAAGATCAAGAGATGGAGAGAACGTACAAGAAATATTATATAATAACTTATTTTGTAAAAGATTTAATAATTATTCACCGCGGACGCAACACTATCGTCAAACACAGCATTATGTTTCATGTAATACTAAATACTTAAGAAGCATTACTCTGTTTGGAAGAAAAATCAATGTCAGAAAAATCAATTATACAACATAACATGAAATATTCCGATATTGATTTTTTGATATTGATCGATTCGATGTCGATTTGATGCTTTCGACGTCGAACGATATCGAACTGATATCGATTCGATTCTGACTGAGACGTCCGTGTTTAGACAGCGCTAATACAAACATAACCAATAAAATCGATCAACTGCTTGCTATCGTTGAGTGAACGCGTCGTGTATTAGTAAACAATCGTGTGCTTCTTTCTTCGAGTGGTATTCAGTCGACGAATAATTAATCGACAATAAATAATCAATTGAAGATTCAGTATTAAAATCAGTCGATTTCTTTCTATCGTTGAATGAACGCGTCGTGTGTTAGTAAACAATCGTGTGCTTCTTTCTTGGAGTGATATTCAGTCGACGAATAATTAATCGGCAATGATTTATAATAATTAACTAACAGATTCTCTATTAAAATCGAGTGCATGCTATCGTCGAATAAACGCGGCGTGTGATTATCTTTCTTCGAGTGATTTTCGGTCACCGAATGATTAATTGATAATAATTAAAATGGACCATCGGTAGTAAAACGGACACTTAACTGATAGAGATACAGTAATAAATTTTTTGAGTAATCATTGAAATACTTCGTTTTCTTCAAGTTAATGAATAGCTGTACGCTGAGCGTAAACGTATCGATGTGATGCGTTTTATAAGAAACAAAGTATTTTGGTTACTCGATCTGCGTGCATCAATGGGAACGAGTGATTTCTAAACTTGTTAGAGGAATGGAAGTTTAACTGACAAAAGTTTGAAGCTGTACGTGATCCATCAATGATCGATGGAAGTTTTTCTTGTTTCTCAAGCTGCAGCATGTCGAAGTCATCAAACTTTTTCAAGGTAATTTTGCGTGTGTGTGTGTGTGTGTGTGTGTGTGTGTGTGTGTGTGTGAGAGAGAGAGAGAGAGAGAGAGAGAATGCGATCGCATATGCATGCGTGTGTAGCGATCGTCTGATCGTAACGAGGGTCCCCCGTACGGTCTGCGTCGGACAGTGAGAAACGCCGCTCCTGGGTACCTTCTCTAGACGCCCTGTCATTCGCTAATTATTTCTTATTATAATTTAAAAACTACGCTTTTGACAAAATTTTGGCAAAGGAAAAATCGTCTTAGAATTAAGTCAGGAATATGGCATTTCAAGGATAATATATTCATTTTGAATCACCCTGTATACACATATGAACTTAACTATAAGCAATAAAAATTTATTTATTATAAAATAAAACCTTTTGAGCAATGATCAAAACACTATTTTATAGATCTAAGAATGTACTTTAAAATAATATACGTTTATTTATACTAGAAATTTACATATAATTCATTTTAGCATGATCAAGAAGTAATTTTGCGTTCACGAATTTTTCGACAGTACTGTATTATTATAATAATTTTTTCGACACATTACGGTTTCTATATTTGCAAATACAAATGCACATTAAAGTTTATTTTAACATTCTTAAGCCGCAATATTGAAATAACTTCTTGTGTGTGTATATATGACATAACTAATATTATATATTTAATTATTATATAATAGTTAAAATAATATACAAATCCAAGACCGTTATTTATATATGTTTTCATTGCAGGATCAGATAGAAACGTTATTACATGCACGAAGGTATAAATATTTATGATAATGCGGAATCATTTGAAGGAGGGCTTGTCCAATCAAATTAAAATTTTGGAAGCTGTATGAACAGAAAAAATGGATCGTAATATTCTTGTACGTGAAGATGCAAATCTATTCTCGCTAAATTTTTCCATACGGTCTGATCAATGTGGCAAAGCCTCAGCAGACACGAGGATATATTTTTAAAAAAATATAATGATTGACTATCTGATTCAATACGGATTATAGTTTATGATGCTGAGTTTATGATTCTGTCAACGGAATCACAGAAAGCCGGTCCATTATCCTTAGAATTTTCTGCAATGAGTGACCGATCTAAAACAGAAAAACTAAAGAACTCCATATATCCAACACTACTGAGAAATTGGCATATGCTCAAATGAGCTTTCACTCGACAGGACAATTACACGCTCCAAAAATTGTTAAGGATGTAACGTCAATGAGTCTAACAAGAGCTTTTAAATATTTCACAACTTTTAAATCAGAAGTTGAAAGAACATTATCTGATGATGCAATACTTTCGGTTCTGGTCGAATATAAATTCTCAAAACGTACTTATCAGGGAATAAGAAAAGTAGGCAAAGAAAATAAATGCAAATTGTATCCACCCTACAATAATGTATTAAAAGCAAAAAAGCATTGTTATCCACCACTACTAGCATTATGATCATAGAGATTAGTGCAGAAGTGAAATTGCATTAGATTACACAGCAGAATGTATTTTGTTTCTTCAAAGAGAAGTTATTAATACTTTGAGTGTGGAAAATGTAAGAAATATGTACTTTATTTGTAAATGGGGCTGTGAACGGAAGTTTTGGAAAAAAAGTGTTTATAAGCAGAAATTTACCGAAGATGGCAAATTAGATGAAAATGTGTTTTTCATCACTTGTGCCATTACAGCTTGCAGTGTAAGGACCACGAATTAAATACAGAAATTATTGTTTGGAAGAATCCTAGACCATCATCTCTTCGATTTTGTAGACCGATAAGACTACAGTTTTAGAAGATGTTGAGCCAACAGTCAATAAAGTTAATGACATTGAACAACAGGTGGAGTTGCTCATTCTTTTCACGACACAAATACATGGAATAGAGATCTGCGTTAAATACAGCATGACATTTACGATGATAGATAGTAAAGTTTGTAATGCGGTGTCAGGTACGAAATCTATTTGTTACTTGTGTGGAGCTGCATCCAAGGATTTCAACAACATAGATAAGATTCTGCAGAAAGAAGTTACCAAAACTAATCTGCGATTTGGGATGTCAACATTACATGCCTGGACGTCTTTTTGAATGCTGTTTGCATTTATCATACAAACTTAAAATTAAAAAATGCACATACTGAAGAGGAGAAAAACAATATAGAAGAATACAAAAGAATTATTCCAAAGGGAATCCGTTTAAAATTGGGACTAATTGTCAATCGTTCAACGCCTGGTTACGGAAGCACCAACGATGGAAATATGGCTCAACGTTTTTTTGAAAACTCAAATATATCTGTTACAATAACAGGTGTCTCTGAATGTCTACTCAATCGATTTTATGTGATTCTGTAGACTATTTCAAGTGGCTATAATGTTAACTGCGACAAGTTTTGAGAATATGCTCCGGAAACTGCACAGAAATTTGTTGAATTGTACTCATGGTATTACATGCCGACTTTAGTACATAAACTTTTAATTCACGGATCAGAAATTATAATTTCCGCTTTGTTATCGATAGGGCAATTATCCGAGGATGCTCAGGAAACATGAAATAAGGACAACAAAAGAAGATTTCTCACAAAAATGAAGATTTCTCATAATGCTCAAGAGAAAATATTATGCAAGATGTTTTCAACCGGCTAATGGTCACACTTCGAATCCGTATATTTTTAGCATAAGAAAACTGCCACAAAAGCCACTTAAATCATTATTATCAGAAGCCATCGAATTATTAGATTCTCCAACAGTTCATTCTGCAACCACAGATCCGAAATATACCAATACTGATAGTGAATCTTCAAGAATTGACATTGATTTTGACATTTATTGCGATTCTGATACTAATTTTGATTTTTGCTTATAAAATAAAAATGTTCCCTTTCTTCTTTGTATAAAATGTTTGATATTTTATTTCTTTTCTTTATTAGCGCTTTTGAAAACCTCAATATATTGACTTTCGCTGAATTCAAAATTTTCTTGACATTCCAGTTCGCTATTTTAATTCCATGCTGTTATTTCAATATCAAATTTATAATCATAAAGCGATCTCAAAAACTCCTACATACTAACTTTTGTATAAATCAAATAATCTTTGACATTTTGGCCAGCTTTTCGGGATACTGGCCCATTGTAGAACGTTGAGAACATAGCCAACGCAGTCGAGTATATTAGAAACGTGGATCCGGAACAGATCGCGAATATTAAAGATAAAATGTTCGAAGTGTTCGAAGAAATGAAAGTAGATTTCGAGGAAATAATGGACCAAGATTGTGACGAAGAAGTGTTATTCGACGATACTCATGATAATAATTCGAGCGAGTACGCAATGGATCACACAGAGAAATTTATGCCATTTCCAGAAATCCGTGCACTATAAACGGCCATACCAAACACTGCATGATCCAGTGCTACTATACAACGAGTGGTGTTATACAACTGTATGTGCACTATGCATGATCCGTTGGGCTGATACCGACGTTGTGGGAATGTATCTTGTAAGGAAGCATCGATTATATTGATGCACTAGGTCGGTTTTGCACGAATTGCAAAGTGCCAATGTACATTATATTTCCGTGCAACAAGCGTCCACACTGCACACATTGAAAAACTATTGTGAACAGTATTGTGAGCAAGATGTGGAAAATATGTGAAGACTATAATGCAGAAGATGTGATATACGTTTTCAATGATCCGCGGAGCAGAGAAAGATGTGCGAATATCTCCAGTTCCTATGCGATCGAGAATTAGGTATACGCAGTAAGAAACAGGGAGTCGTTATCGAAGAAGAATCCGTTTCGACCGACTAGTTGCTACATGTGTGATGAAAAGTATACACGTAGTTACGAGAAGAATGTAAGAACGATATGTAAGACTATAAAAATATAATTTCAATGTAATAATGGACGATTATTATTGGGCGAAGATAATCGTGGATAAGAGTGAGCGTTGCTGCAGATGCATTAAAATTCCCGCAGGTAGTGACAAGTGTATCAAACTGCTGATAATTTATGTTTGTGGATTTTTTGGGTGCCGAGTACTTTCTCTAAAAAAAACCTGTTTTTTTAAAGAATATATCTTCGTCGGGAGACGCAATGCCGAGTTGCTAAAACATTATGACATTCTACATATGTATATCGCGGCAGTGTAACTCGTGTGGACGAGTCATGTACAAGTGCTCCGTAAAAGAGTGCGACGTGATCTAAAAATTGTGAAAAAAAAGACATGGAAAATCATGACCTAGTGGAACACGAACTGCTGGAACAATGCCGCCAGATCGTTACTCTGGTGAAGTGTTTCGCGTGTCTGCAATGATGCCACGAGTGCATCGAACAACTCGAAGAATTTTGTCGTACTAAGCGTCCGCGCTTCGTCGTTGGACACAGACAGTCCGTGGTGGAGCGGATCGCGCGAGTCACGAATGCAAAGACACAATTGGATCGACGTTTCGTATACGTTGGTGGCGGGTACGCGAGTGGTGAGTACGCGAGTGACGACGAAAGATCTCTCATCTGGCGAGACGACGCATTTGAAAGCCGTATATTGTCAGGCACTATGATAAATTCTAATCACATCGAGTCACGGCGGTTTTTGAAAGATGCGAGAAAAATAGTGCTCGAGTGCGAGACGCTATAGAAAGACACGGTAGTGTCAAAGTAAACACAGCTTTTAACGACGAACGACGTGCCAATAAGAGTATAAATATTAAGAACATTGAAATATATCGATGCACCGGTTTGCGCAAGTGGTACGAGCGACACGTCATCGAGCCCACGTTGACGTCGCTTGAAGAGTTCCAAGAATGCGACAGCGGGTGGGTATTGTCACGTATATTGAATTTGACTGTCAACAAACTAAATCCTATGCGTGCGGGATGCCATATCGAAATGCTGCAGGAAATAACGAACGATGATTAGTGTGCATATGGAGGATAATGTGTGCTTTGCAGTAGTCGCCGCTCTGTACCCCGTAGAAAGAAATGCGGATCAAAGAATCATCTTATTCGCATTATATGACAGTATTATATCTCGCGAGAATCGAGTTTCCTATGACTTTAAAAGACATTTCCAGATTTAAACGTTGGAACGACGTGTCAATCAATGTGTATAACATCGAGAATGAACAGATCCTTCCTCTACGACTCACCAACGACAAGAAGCAGAAGCACATCAACATGCTGTATCTGCAAGATCTACGCGACGACAGTCTCACTTTGTGTGGATAAAAAGTTTGTCCCGTCCCGTGAGATCGCAAATTACTAGAAAAAAAACAAAAAAATATTTGTGCAATCGGTGAGTACAATACACATGAAAAATTATAATTTTTTTGAAATGACAACAATTGTAATTTTGTTTTTTTCAGATGCTTAAAGTATTTTAATACAAACCAAAAATTTCATGCAATTGACTGCGGGAAAATGAACGAATGCGTTATCCGACTGCCGAGCATGGACGACAAGTGACTCGAGTTTGGAAACTATAGTAACAAGGAATGAGTGCCGTTTATAATCTACGCCGGAGTGCATCCTACGAAAGATGGAACCCGTCAGGGAAGATGCGTTGTCGTACATGTATCAACAGAACGAGGTATTTAGAATAGGATACTGCATGCGATGTTTGTACGACGACACGTTATCGTCGTATCGGTTCCGCCGCGATAAAGATTGCATCGCGTGGTTCACACGACTCCAAGATTTGGCGCATCGTAAAAAAAGTATCCGCTAATGTGCCCATGGAAACGCTGTCGACAGAACAATGGGAGGCATATCGTAGCGCGATGCGTTGTTACATTTGCGAGAAACCGTTTGCGTCGGACGATATGAGGGTACATGATCATTGCCATCTCACTGGTAGATACCGTGGTCAGCACTCAAAAAAATTGTAATTTAAATTATAAAAATTCATTATATATTTCAATCATTTCTCATAATTTATCGGACTATGATGCGCAATTTATAATTAAAAATTGTTATGGCGTTCGATGGAAATGAACGTAGATATGCTACTAATAACCAAAGAAAAATACATTTCATTCACTAAACATGTTAAAGATACCGCCGAGAGAATAGACTCGCGAAAATGCATAAAATTAGTTCGATTTATTAAAATTTCTCAGCATTAGTTTAGAAAAATTATCGTTGTTTTTAAGCAGAAATAAATTAAAAATTGTACGTTACAAACACTATCAGAAGAAGAATTTGAATTACTGACTCATAAAGGTGTCTTTCCGTACGAGTACGTTAACTGCATCGAAAAATTGCAGGACACGCGCTTACCATCGCCCGAATCATTTTACAACTCATTGACGGGCGATACAATATCCGAGAATGATTACGCTCACGCCGCGAACGTATGGCAGCGATTCTCCATCCGAACGCTCGGTGAGTACAGTGATCTGTACTTGAAAATCGATGTCTTGTTATTGTCCGACATTTTCGAAAATTTCCGTGAAAGTTTTGTCGCGAGTTACGATCTCGATCCCATACATTATTACACTTTGCCTGGTATCACATGGGGAACGCGATGTTCAAATATATGCATAAGGTTTGAGTTGCTTATCGACATCAACATGATCATATTCATCAAGCGCGGTATATGCGGCAACCTCCATCAATGTTTAGACAGATACACAGGCTAATAACAAGTATATGCATTCATATGATTCGTCAGAACCATCGTTGTACTTGATGTATTACAACGTGAATGATTTGTATATAATCGGATAGGCGATGTATTAACCATACGCTGAATTTTGACGGATCAAAAATGCTGCGAATTTTGACGCAAGCGCGATCGCTCCGGATTCATCTACCGATTATATTCTCGATCTCGAGTATCCGCAGCATTTACACGACCGACACACTGACCTGCCTTTCTGTCCGACGCGCGATAAGCCGCTCGGCAAACGCGAGGATATATTTTTAACACTGTACGACAAATAGCGTTACATCATACTCTACCGCAATCTGCAGCAATGTACTCGTCACAATCTTTGCATAACAATACAAATGATCTAATACAAATTTCAGAAATCGCACGAAAAACAATTTCGAGAATAATATATAAATTAATATATATAAATTATAGAGATTAATATATATAAATTAACAACGGTATTCGATAAGACTATGTGCGCAACCATGTTGACGTAAAATTATTAACAAAATTGAACGGATGGTACGGCGCGGAAGCAATGATTGCAAAACTATATAGCGTCTTTGCGGAAAATATGATCGCAGTCGAACTGCGCAACTCAAGGTGAAATTCAACAAGTTGATTTATGTGAGTATATGGATACTGTACATATCGAAAGTCTGCTTGTACGAATTTTACCATCGAGTATATGTTACCACTGTCTCGCGACAAAATTATGTACACAGAAATACAGTCTTATATATCGCGTCGAGTGTAAAGACGTTTACGAGACTACGAAACGCGATATCGCTAGATTCGATATGAGCGATTATCCGACGGACAACGCGTACGGTATAAAAAGTACTCGGTCTAATGAAGGACGAAAATAAAGATGCGATAATGACCGAATTCGTTGGTTTTAGAGTGAATATGTATGCGGTGAGAGTAGATGGCAAAAAGGAATCTAAAAAAGCGAAAGAGATAAAGAGTAACATTGTAGCGAACGATAACGTTTGACGATTACATGGTGTTTAAAGATGTTTAAAAATGTTTGAAGAGACAAGTTTAATCGAAATGACTGCTCGTCAATCGTGTATACGATCTAAACTGCACAAGGTGTACACGATATCCAAATCAAAAATCGCTCTCAAACGATGCGTCATACCGGACTCAGCAGAGACATTACCGTGGAGACGTTGGCGGATACTTTCTATATATATATAAAAACATTGATATATATATATATATATATATANATTTATATTACTATTATGTTTTTTATATTTTTTATATTTTTATACAGTGTATATGTATTATTACTATTTTCTTAGATATTATTTTAATTTGTACTTTTTGTATGTTTTTCTACATTTTTTAATATTTTTATACAGTGCATGTTATTATACTATTATGTTTTATGTAATATACCATTTATTATGTATTATTTTTCATTTCATGTATTGTATATTTATATACGTTGTGACGTAACATTTTCCGTCCATCATAAAGATCGTATGATTGAACAGTGCAGCTCTGGTATCCTGGATCTTTTCATTTTTTATAAGGCGGACATATCTGCGCACCCTTTTAGCGTCGTCTCGACTATTTTGCATTTGTCTCATTTATTTGTGCGTCCCGATTTTTTGCACTGGTTTGTCGTTCTTTCGTGCGCTAGTGTACCGCGAGTTTTACAGGATAATTAGCGACCTTCCTTGTGATCTTGTGAATTTTGCGTCGTCACCGGACCATAGATGAAGAGAAAAGACGGCCAGGAGTCGGAAGAGGAGCGATTGAGAATGGATTGGCCGGAGCGCCCAGCATCCTACAAGATGGATAGCAGATGATATCACTCCACATTTCGATATTTTCGATTTGGTCCGAAACATGTTCTATCACACCATATTACAGGCGCGTGGCGGAGGGATCACGAATGCAGCAGCCGGGGACTCTACGCCCAGTATCGGCGAGGAACTTCATGACGGAGCTTACGGAGACCTCCCCCTGAGAGGTCGGAACCAAAATCGGAAGCGGAGCACTGATTACTGGAACACCGACACCGAGATGCGAGTTTTCCACAAAATAAAGATCCGGAAGAGTCTCCTAAGCGACCGAAGAAAACTCTGCGACCCAGTCGAATTCCGCGCGCCAAGACACAGGATGCGTGGATAACATGGCTCACGCGATTAGCGGAGCCCGCAGGGCCGCACGCCAATTAGACGCGATAAGGCCCCCTCGTGGAAATAGCGATCACTGCATGCCCCCGGAAGGATCTTAGCGCCCGGCACTTGTGCTGTGGCGAGCGAGCGAGGAACATAGGTGAGGGATGCCAAAGATCGCCGGATAGCGAGTCGAAGGTCTGAGAGGAGGATCAATGGGGTGAGATGAGCGCCACGAAATTGTAAGGTCACTGATTTTCATGTCCGGGAGGCGCGTCTAATTATCGTTGTCGGATTTTATATATGAGACGCACGCGGAGTTGCTGTGAGTCAGGTTTTTCACGGTAGTTGTATCTAAGTACACAGTGTCTCCCGCGACGACTCGTTATAAGATTTTCGGAAGAGTCATTTTCCGCGTCCGCCGAAGTCACAGCCTAGTCATTTTCGTTAAGTCTTATTGCGCACCGATTTTCTTGTTTGTATCAGACCTCTGTATGTCGTAGTGTCTGTTCTTTATCTCTTTCCGACATTCTGTAAGACAGTTCAAGACCCCCGCGGACGAGCACGAGGTCGCGCCGTATTTGTGGTAACACCGTAACCGTTCCCTATCTCAGCTGTTAAAGCGTCGAGCTATTTTTCGTGCGATTTACGAGAGGTATCCTTTCGTGGCATGAGTTCGTGCTGTCGAGAGTTAGCATAACTAATATACACCTCGTAGAACGTATCGGGGCACCTGCGAGGCTAAAGAAATGCATTTCAATCGCATGCTGCCGTCGTGACCTTGTCAACGAATACGAACGAGAGTCAGAGATTAGCAAAATATATTTGTTATTTTTCATTATTATTAATTATTGTGTGATTTATTGCCATTGTCCAATTCGTTTCTCTAAACGATCCTCTATCTTCGACCGCAAACCGTCCCTTCTGCCATTTTCGAGGCTGAGCTGCCGATTACGAGAGTCGTCGATGTTCGCAGTTCTGTGGAATATCACGTGGAGAATATCCCGATTAATTTCGATAAAAAAATGGCATGCTCGTGTCTGGCGCCCAATTATCGATTTCGAGATTTTACGTTGCCCTCAGGAGTGGCCGCGTAAAGACACATTTTCTGTCGCGTTTCTTTTAAGGCTAAACGAATCTTTGTTGTAAAAGAAAGAAATCTTACCGAATAGAGATAGTATTAGCTGCGAACGCGCGACGAAGTTGCACACTCGTGAATGCGGTTACAACGTATTTTATAACTATATACTCCAAAACGAAAATGGAAGAGATAATAAAAAACATATTTTATACGTTTATATACTTGTATTAATATATTTGTTATACAAAATATATGAATCAAAATTTTATCAAATGACATTGTTTTTCTGTATCCGCAAATTATGTGCATCGAATTCCAGCCACTTGACGTACACCTTATCTTTTTTCCTGCGCAGTACTTTCTCTACAAGATACACGTCCGGATGAGTAGCGCGATACAACTTGTGCTCATAGAATGCTTCAGCGATGGTTTTTCCGCAATAATCCTTCAGTAGATAGATTACGAGATTGGTACGTTGCATCATAACGAGCGTAAACACCTCGGTGATCCAATTTGGCGTGTAATTCTTCTCAAAAACCGTCTTGTACTTGTTCACGCGTATCGAATCGCCTACTTTGAATTTTGCCGGACTCGCGATCTTTATCGCGCTGTACACTGTGTCCAAGAGTCTTTTGGCGATCGTGAGAGTTACATCGGCGAGTCGCATGCCGATAGTGCGATGCTTATGTGCGTAATCTGACAAAAAGACGCGGCAGCTCGTAGACCCATTTGTAATTGCCGTTGAGCGTAAACATCTTCCATATGTCATTCTTGAGCGTGCGATTGAACTGCTCGACTAATGACGCTTTAAACGTCGAATACATGGAATAATGATTAATGTTATGTTCAAGATTTTCTGCACACCAGTGTTGTAAAACTTCCACGTATCTATTTTTTTAAATTTTTCGGACATCTTCCACTCTCTCGAATGATTTCAGCGATAGCATGCAATTCCTGGACGAGTTGACATCTCTCGAAGCTAACTTTTCTCTTTTTGTCTGATTTCTTTTTTATGATTCGACACGTAATATACAGGGTACAAGAAAATAATGTATTTTTCTTGCTGATGTCATTGACTCGTTTCATCGATACGCGATTTAATTAATAATAAGATTGACTTCGCCAAGTTCCTCGATGATTGACAGCATCTCGTTATCGTAAGCGTTGTTGTCTGCTCGGCGAAGAGTCGATCTACCAGCTCGATGGAATCATCCCAGTGCACGTAATCAATCGCGTTCAGTGTAAAGTAATCTCTTTCTAGATTTCTTTTTCTGTTTTTTGGGTGTGATCGACATCAACGATGCCATTACATTGTTTGTACTTATATTCCCTGTTGCTCAATAACCGACTCTGCGAATGGTACTTGTGCGCATTCGTCACCAACAGCATGCTCTTGTACTTATTCATATCGTCTTCCGTGTAGAGGGCATCGTCGGGAATTCTCTTGAAAATCAACTCGTAAAGATCGAGTGTACCGGCGTATATATCGTACGCCGTTAATAATTATCCGCGTAATCTACGTTGAAACATTTATTGCCAAACATCAGCCTATCCTTGTGTAGGTGAATACCATATACATGATCTATATCACTCTCTTTATCTTGCGCCTCCCCTTAGGATAGCCTCTTCCGTTTAGCCAACGTACTTTTGACCCAGCGGGTCCTAGCTGGATCGAAACACCTCTCAACTTTCCGACGTTGACAGCTGATTTTGAACCTTCGTCACTAGCGAGTCTTCTGTCGTTTCAAAAACTGTATTGTCGGTACGATTTTGGCGCGCGGGGTGAAAATTATCGATTATACACGATCATGCGATCGATCATTGGATTTATACAGATTCGTAGAACGCTCGAACGTTTCGTTCGCTTCTTCTCCTTCCTTTTGTTCCTCCTCTTTCCTTTCACGTTTTAGGGACAGACGCTGCATCATCGTCGCGTGACTCTCTTTTTGTCGCGCGCACGCTGGAGCTGTATTCGACGAAAAATCGCAACGGTTCGATAAGAGGTTTAAAATGTCTGTCCAACGATATTCTCCTCGATTCAATCTTCAGAGCGCGATGTTTCTTACGGATCGACTCGCTCGTCTTCTCGATCTCCCTCGCGATTTTTTTACGCTCGCGCACATCTGCCACGTCCGTCTCTGGCTAAGTATCGGCAACGACTGGTCACGTTACAGTATCGCAAACTCGTTAAATCCTTTTCTGTACCGTTTGTAAGCGCACTGTCCTTGTCTATTATTAGAAATCCATATTTTTGTTGCCAACAGTCGCGGCAATACGTTGTACAACATGTCGGTATTTACGTAATCGTTGTAAACGTGTTTCAAGTTGATTCCATTCTGTTTGAACAGGATCAGTAGATTCGCGTTGTCACGTTTCAGATGTTTAGGTATTCTCGCGTATGTTTGACACAGATAGAAGCAGTTCGCGTGGCGAAAAGTATTCTTTCATTGTATCCTGCTTGTCGCATGCCACGTCATCAAAGATAAAAATAGAATTTGGATGCGCCTCTCTCGATGGAACGACGTCGCTGTTGTTGGAGAATGTAAATTAGCCGATTTCGACAGAGGTAAACAAATTTTTGAGATATTGATATTTTGGATGTTGCAACGATTTTGAGTAGACGTACAAGTTCTCGAAACGTACACCGTTTGAGTAGACGTACAAGTTCTCGAAACGTATGCCTCTCGAATAAGCTTATGAGAACGTTGGTTTTATCGCAATTCGACGGGCCGTAAATGATGGTCGCGCGTATACACAGTGCGACAAATATGTTCCCGGACAGGGCCTTTTTTTTTTTTTTTTTTG
>JAANIC010001144.1:87128-98668 GCA_017607545.1 Acromyrmex charruanus | reverse complement strand
CCCGCGAGCCACTCCAACGTCCTCCTCTTCCGTCCTCTCCGCAATGGGGGAAGGAGGTCGCCGCCGTTCTCGCCCCGTGGGGCGGTCCCGGCGACGGGTGTGCGCGAGCGGTGACCCGGGGCGTGAGCGGCCCGGCTGAAGCCGGCGCCCACGTCGTCCCCCAACGCCACCATCCCTCGCATCTCCTCCCCTCTCGCCACCTCCGCCGCCCGGCGGCGGCGGCGGGAGAGGGCCACGGCCTCCCGGTGCCCTTTCCCTTTGCCTCTCAGCCTCCTCCTTCTGCGACATCACCCGATCGAAGAAGGAGGAGAAGGCCCTCCAAGCTCTCTCCCTGCCGACCATCTTCTTGACGACAGCCGGCAGGGAGAGATCCTCCCCAATCTCCTGGACCAGGACACCGCGCTCGCCCGCCCAAGCCGGGCAGGTCTCCAGCGTATGCAGCGCCGTGTCCCGGTCCCCGTCGCAGTGGTGACAACTCGCAGTCGGTTCCCTACCTATGCGACACAGATACTCCCCGAAACATCCGTGTCCGGTGAGCACCTGTGTCGCGTGGAACGACAGTCCGCCCCATCTCCTGCCAACCCATTGTTCGAGGCAGGGGAGGATGGCCTCCACGGTCCGGGCGCCCGTTGTCGGCGGGTCGTTTTCGAGAGTGTTGGTTCAGTGGTGTCAACCTCAAACCAATCTATCAGATCAATATAATCTTCTGCGTTAAAGTTAATTCTGCGAAGTTCGAAATGCCTAACTTTATTGTTATGTGACAAACGATGTTTAAAGATATGATGCACTGCCAATTTCCGGACGTGAGAACGTTCATCTGAGATCATCACCAGAAGAATATTTTCAGAGTGGCAAAAAAAGCCATTTGTTGATACAACAAATGGATTATTTGTCTCTGATCATCAGGTAAATATCTCAATTCATGTAAGTATCTCAATTCATGTACTATAGACTTTGCTAGAGTTTATATTCTGTGGGGGAATATCATACTCTTCAAAGTTTAGTAATGATAATGCAGTTAAATTTACTGCTGCGGAGTCACAGTCGTATCCTATTATTCCGTAAGTTCCTTGAGTTCACATTATTAATATAATTATGACGGTTACTCCTTTGATGCAGCAATCCATCATCTGAAATGTCGATTTGATTTGTTTAATTATTATGAACTGGTTTAATGTGAGAAATTCGCAAGCGATTAGAGTGAACAATGCGACTATTTTTCTTTATCTTAATTTTAACATTATTTTTGTTTAAAATTTCCAAGACTTCATGAGGTCCGGTATATTGATCTCTAAATTTTCCGGGTTTTGGTCCTTTTAATAAAAATATATGATCTCCAGGCTTGAATTTCTGTGGATTAATTTTCTTATCGTAATGTTTTTTTTATTTAATTTTAGCTTCTATGACGTTTTCACGAGCATTTGTTTGGATTGCATGGAGTTGTGTAAACTAAATTTATTAGGTAATCATCGTAATTAGCTAATTTGTCTTCAGGATTTAAAAGCTCATTTGACGGTACGCTTGCTATTTTACCGAACACTAATTCGTATGGAGTATGTTTCGTAGCCTCATGGACGCTAGTGTTGTAATTAAATTATGGCTAAGCCAATTCATCTGTCCCATTGTTTCTGCTCATTTGCGTATTGTTTTAGTATTCTCCTAATGCGTGGTGTGATCATTTTAGGGATCCATTTGACTGAAGGCAGTTGTACGGAATTTACGGATTCTGAATATTTTTGCTATTTTCTTCATTGATTCACTGATAAAATTTTTCTCTTGATTGGTTAATATAGCTTTATGCGCTCCTAATACACAAATAAATCTGTTGACAAAGGCTTCTGCTATTGTCTCTGATGTTTGATCCGATAAGGATATTCCCATGCAAAATTTAGTTAACTGGTCTTGCAGGGTTAAAATATATATGTTACCTCTTCCAGTTTTAGGTACAGGTCCTACGATGTCCATGGCTACTTTGTCAAAAGACGATCCTCATGTATTGGTGATTATCATAGATTGTTTAGTTTTTACTCGAACTAGTTTTTTTAACTGACATTGTAAACATTATTGTATGTATCGTTGAACATCGGACTTTAGATTTTCCCAATGGTATTTATGTTTTATTCTGTTATATGTCTTTGTGATGTCACACCTCGATGTCTTCCCGTAGATAAACAATTCCTCCGATTATCGTAGATCGAAGATCTTTAGGTGAGTATTTAACTAGTCCATTGCATATAATTAATTTGGTTGTTGAATCTACAAAAACTAATTGTAATGCGGTTTTGATATCACTCCATGGCACGTTGTTAACATAATCAGTTTTAGCAATGCTAACAGTCTCTAATTTTAAGTTTTCAGTGACAAACCGTAAATCTTTTATTACGGCGAAAATCTGAGTGAGGGTCATCGTCGGTCCCTCACGTTGCCCTTCGCTGATAGGCAAGGCTAAATGGTAGTGCTTTTTGTATTTTATGACTTTGGCTTTACCTAGAGCGAGATCTCCTAAGCGAGGGATCTCGTTTCTTTCAAATAGTTTTTGTGAACCTGAGTCCAATGGTCTCCCATTGGTCGACAAAATATGCAACATTATCATTTCGCAAAAATAATAACTCGCGAGAATCGAGAATATTGTTTTTGATTATTGTATTTGGTCATTAACAATAATAAGCCCTGTTTTTCCTTTTAATTTTTTCTTTTTAATTTTTGAATTTTATGTCCTTCCTCAAATTCTTTTTTTTCTTTATTTTCTTCTTCATTATCACTTTCTGCATCACCTTCTCCGTCCAATGAGTCTTTTCGGTCTTTTATTCTTTCCGTTTCATTCTCTTGTTGTGGGAAATCTCTAGGTAGCTTATCCTGCTGGGAATCCCTATTTTTTGCTGTTTGGCTTCGAGTCTGCATTTTATTATTTCGAGGACTATTGCGCGTTGTAGCCTTTTCCATAGCTTGTGGCTCTTGTGACTCTTCTGTCTCCTTTTGTGTAGGAGATGTTGAATTCGTAGCCTCTTTAGGTGGATGATCGTCTTCAAGTGGTTCGTCATTAGTCAAATATAATTTAAAATCCTTGTCCTCTTCGTCCTCCTCATTTGATTCCTTTAGCATTTTTTAGAAATCGTTTCTGTATCTTTTGGATCATTAAGGTTCAAAGGCTTATGGTGATTAATTATATTGCAGTTCGCTTCTTCAAGGACTATCAGATTTCAGTGATAATGCATCGGCATTTACGTTAATTTTACCTATTTTATATATCACATCGTAATCGTATTCAGCTAATTTTAATCTCCATCGTAGTATTCGTAGTGTTTGCATCCTGTGCATTTTTAAACCAGAGAAGAAGTTTGTGGTCCGTAACTAAAGTAAATTTCCGTCCATATAAGGTCTAAAATGCTTGACACAATACACTATGGCTAAAGCTTCCTTCTCATAAGTGTCGTATTTTATTTCGTTTTCGGTTAGAATTCGTGAAGCATATGCTATCGGTCGATCTTTATTTATCTCTCCTTGTGATAAGATGCCTCCAATCGCTATTCCGGAAGCATCAGTAGTTAATATAAAAGGTTTGGAAAAGTCGGGATATTGTAAGACAGGTTCTTCGCACAATTTCTCCTTTAATGCTTGGAAGGAGTCTTCTTGATCTATTGTCCATTCAAATTTAGTGTCATTTTTAACAAATTGGTGAGGGGTTTGGTTAATTTTCAAAAATTTGGTATGAATCTTCGGTAATATCCGGCTAATCCAAGAAATTGTTTGATATTTTTCGGCATTTTGGGCCTTGGAAATTGCCTTACAGCCTCTAATTTCTTCAGATCGGGTTTAACTCCTTACTAATTACATGCCCCAAATAAGTGACTCCGGTTTTCAAGAATTCGCATTTGTCAGGCTGTAATTTTAAATCAGCTTTGCATAACCGTTCTATCAACAAATTATACTTCCTCTCGTGTTTTTCTAGTGAAGCAACGTAGATGACAATGTCATCCATATACACAAATAGTTCGCTTTGCAATCCTGATAATACTAAATCCATTAATCGTTGAAAGGTAGCGGGTGCATTCTTTAATCCGAAAGGCATTCGGACAAATTCATAATGACCGAAAGGAGTTGTAAACGCAGTTTTATGACTGTTAGCAGGATCCATCTTTATTTGATGAAATCCGGATGCTAAGTCGCATACCGAAAAATATTGCGCTCCGCTTAATTGATCCAAAATGTCGATAATGTTAGGTAACGGGTATGCGTCCCCGACAGTTTTTTCGGTTAAGTCTAGGAAATCTAATACCATTCTCCGTCGTTTGTTTTCCTTTGTGTTTTTTTTTTGGGAACTATCCATGTAGGCGTATTATACGATGACTGAGAAGGTTTTACGATGCCTCCTTCTAACAGTTCTTCTACCTGTCTATTTATTTCTTTTTTATGAATTTGCTGAAATCTGTATTGTCGTGTATTTATAGGTCGATCATCCGTTGTAGATATTTGGTGTTGTAATATATTCGTTGCTGACAACTTCTCTCCAGGGATGTGAAATCTGTTCTGGTTGTCAGTTGTAAGTTTCATTACGCTTGTTTTTTCCTTGAAACTCAAATGCTCCAAACGCAATAGTTCTGTAATTTCTATGAGTCTATCCTTTCCAATCTTTTTTAATGCAACTGAGCATTCGCGTGGATATTTTTCGTAGGTTCGTTTCGACGTTCCTGTTCAGTTCTTTCCTTGTGTTTTGACTTACGTTTGCGCATGAATTTGTCTATCGTTTCTTGAGATTGATTTTGTATAGACGCTAAGATTTTTGAAGATGGTTTATTTCCCTTCGAATTACGAACATTTATATAAGGATTACATGATTGCATTCTTTCTAGAAGTTCATGGATAGTAATATGAGAATCATTTTGATGATTATCGTTTTTTGCGGGAATTCCAACCCTTAGTAATTTAATTTTTTCTAGAGTGGAGCTCTTTTCTTTTGACTCCCTTTGACAGAATTGAGTCGCATTGCATAACGAGATTTGGTTATTTATCTCCTTGCAATCGACAGGAGTAGAATTTAACAGGGAAATATGAAAACTTTCCTCTGCAATTCCAGAATTATTTAATTTTTCAGGAGGGGTTTGGTAACTTCCCTTTCCAAGGATTTTGAATTTTAGGATTTCGGATTCGGAGGAGATATAGAAATATTTCGTTCGAATATTTGGAATAGAATTTTTTCTTGATTTTTTTAATTCCTCTCATTAATTTATTCTCATCAAATACCTCAAAATTTTCATTTATTTTTCTGTTACTCTTGTCTCCTGTCATAACGACTACGTCTCCGTTCGTAATTCCATGATTTGAACTGGCATTGTTACTAAAGTCTTCGAAATGGATTTGGATATCCCTTGGATGAGTAAGACAACTTTATGCATTTCGTATTGATTATCACACATTTCAATGCTTGAACTATCGTTGTCGAATAATTCAGTCAGGTTTGAGACGCAAGGTTGGTACTTGTACCTCAACTTCTTCGTCTAACATATTTATGATGTTTAAATATGTTTTTCCAAAACCTTTTCTACTATTGTATCTCCTAAGTAAATTCCATGTTCTATTTTTAATTTCGGTATATATCCTATTTTTATCTCCGGATTTCCTATTCTCATATAAAATAAAGATTCTGATCGTGGTGCGATGATGGTTTCTGGTGAAAAGAAAGATATATTAACTCCTGATACATCTAAATATCCCTTCGCGTAATCAATTTTCGAGGAAGTCTGTTTGAAGAAATCGTTACCTAATATTCCGGATTGTAAGATTGGAAAATTACCTGATACAATATGAAATGTAATCTTTTCTCCAAAGAAGGGTAAATTTATTTTTCCCAGCGTATAAACGGAATATTCGATTATGCCATTTAATTTTAGAATATTGCTATAGTTGACAATACTGTCATTAGGTAAAAAATTTTCCTTGATTATGTTTGACCCGGAATCGGTACCTAACATAAAAGCTATGGGTGGTGTTGATTCGCAAAAGTTTATCTGAACGATAGGCACGTGACTATGTTTGTCGAGGTTCATAGTTACGGGACGTATTTCTAACGTGTTTTTGCCTACTGGCCCTTTTTCGATGTCAACGGGTGTGAGATTCGTTCGGACCCCTGTGCCACACCCGATTTCGAGGGGTCGTTGGAGTTTCCCTGTTCGTTTATTTTTCTTCGGTTATTACTTGCAATTCGTAATTCACAAGTTTCGAGGAGATGCCCTTGCCCTTTACAGTGCCCGGCAGAATAATGAGTCTGAGGATGCAACGTTTTGCCCTATCTTAGATCGACAATTTTTAGCATTATGCCCAAAATTGTTACAGATTTGACACATCTTTATTTTATTACTTGCATTATGTTGCTCATTCTGTTTTTTCCAGCAATTATTGGCCGAATGACCTGGCTTATCACACCACTGACAGATTACAGAAGATTTGTTCTGACTATTGTTATTATTATTGTTATTAGTTCGACAATTTTTGGCGTTATGCCCTGATCTAGAACATATTTGACAAATAATATTATTTCCCTGTAAAATGTTACGGATTGTCGTGCTTGAAGGTCGCGAAGTCGACATTTGTCAGCGCTGTGTCAGCGTTTCTTGCAGATTTGACATATTAAAATCTCTGTTCCAAAGTTAATTAATTTTCTACAGTTTGAAGCTAAATGTCCTTTTTTATAATAAATCTTATAGGTTTCTCGTAATTAGTATTCGTATTCAGTGCTTTATTTGATATGTGTGCTTTACTTTCCTGATTCTATCGCAAATCTGTAATCGAATGAAGTTCTCTTTCTATTCATAACGCGTCGGCTACTGTTTTTTGAACGCCTAAATTCCTTGTTATTCTTTGCTTAATTTCTGGTTTCAATCCTCTAATAAAACACTTACACATGTCTTTTTCTAAAGATTTAATACTTTGATTCGGAAAGGGCATTTCTCGAAATTTTATGGGCTTCCATTATTTGTTTTCCTAAAATCTTTACCCGATTCGCGTATGTGATTACGTCTTCCTCATTCTGCTGATAAATACGGCCTAACTCGCCTTGCAATTGGTATATATTTTTTGAAGTGCCATAAACTTGTTTTAAATATTTGGTTAATTGTGTCACACTGTTAAAGTCCTGATCTTGTATAGTGCGGAGCACTTCATCCACAATTCTTGTCCTTATGATTTTTGTAAATTGCGATTCAGCTTCATTCGGTAACATAGATTTTACTTCCTCGCATTCTTCGATAAAATAGTTTAAAGGGATGTTTTTGCTATCGAAAAAGAGTACGGCTTCGACAGCGTATTTTAAGGTAGCAAATAAATTTTGGTATGTCATGGTTTCGTCAAGTCCCCTCGATTTAGAAATAGACACAATTGTTCTATGTTTACTTTCAGATCACCGAGTGATACCACCAAATTCGCGCGCGGGTTGAGTGATAATGTCCTCTGAGTCGGCGGAACCGTCAAACACAAGAGTTTTAGAATTATCTGAAATCTCTGATTCATTCAAAGAGAATCCCGCCGCTCCAGATTCAGATTCGGAGGATTTGAGGGGAGTAGAGGTGTGTAATGTGTTTTGTGTATTCGACTTTAACTTATTCAGATTTTCTATAGCAGTTTTATAGAGACTTTCTACTTCGGATTTATTGCCAGAAAGTAGGAAAGCTATGTATATATGAAACCATGGGGGAATCCGCGGGGTGAGGGGCCGGGGGGAAAAAACTGGGTGAGAGGGGTATTGTGGTGAGGGGAGGCAGCCAATGAGCGAGCTGCTTTTTCCTCCCACCACCTCTCGTAGTTTTCCTCCCCAGCCCCCATCCCCACGGGTACATGTGTGTATGAGCTCGTGACGTCACGACGTGACGCGACGTGACGATGATCTTGCGAGCTCGAGAGCAGACTGATGGAGTTCGCGCGTTTTTTTCCCACGTGCACTGTCGCACGCGTTGTCTCACTCGCACCAACACCGTTCGCCCGATGCTATTAAGCTCGCACGCACGTTCGCTCGCTCGCACTCGCACTAACGCTCGTTCGCTCGTTCTCGCTCGCATTGATGGCGTATTAGAAGATTTGATTTCTCACGACGGATCCGCTTTCACTCACACTTATGCCGCGTATTTTTTTCGCGATGACACCTTATTGCGTTCGATTGTACCACCGTTCCTCACACACTTTTACTGTCGTGTTTTTTTAATTGTTAGTTTAATAAAAAAAGATATCAAAATAAGAATCTATCGTTTTACCTCAATTTCTTTTTATGCAGTTTTTTGCATATTTATGTATTCCTGTTAGATACACATCCTAAAGATGCGATAAGAATTTATTGTCCCTTTCGAGTGCGTTCTCTTTCATGACAGTACCTTAATTTTCTGTTATGCAGTTTTGTGCAGTATTGTCTCCTTGATAGATACCACAAAGATGTGATAAGACTCTATTGTTTCCCCTTTCAGATACGTTCTCTCTAGCATGACATTATTTCAATTTTCATAAGGGTGTCTATTTTTATGCAGTTTTGTGTCCTCGATAGAAATCACATCCGTTAACATGTCCGATGGACAGTAGTATATAAATATGTATGGGCGAGGCTTTTTTCGTCATACATACATACTTTTTGGTGATTTTGAACGTATTATTTGTGTTCTACGATAGAGTTTCAAAGTAAAGAGATCGAAGAGTTACCGACGAAGTCCACTGAGAAATCGTTAAAACAACTATTAGATGAGGAAGAGGAAGACATGTTCGATGAAACGTATATGGGTTCTATAATCGATTTAATATATCAGACATGGAATACGTTTGTCAAAAATTTGCGAATGATGATTGGATGCATACAGACCTATATGGTAAAGCAGCGAAAAATAGACTCGAATACGATACGTATGAGGAAGGCAAAGACAATGAAAGATGCATTAATATTATTTTTGGACGCGTTGAAAACGAGAGGTTTGTTGAATTCTATGTATTCTATGGAAGAGTTGAATCGTTTCTTCTCTATCTCCGAGAGCAAAGTATTGCGTCATTTGTTTATGGAAGATTTCATGACGAGAAATATATTCTTCGAATGATTGCACGATCTGAAGGAATTTGTTAGATGTCACACTGCGACACTTATTGATGCACCGAACATCGATTGTAAGATTTTTACATCGTCAGCAGAATTGACATCTGGAGGTATGGACGCGCTTTTTGCTTCAACCTCGAAACAACAAACCGATGGAATATCACAATATATTACAAAATTGGAAAATGATTCGTCTAGATGTCTATGATATTCACGATATTGAAAATAAGGAAAAACGTCAATGGTGGAAATATGCAAAATTGAGAACACAATTTTTGACATCTTCCCCCAGAGATCGTAAGCAGTAAATGGTGAATCAGCTTCTGGATTGTGTAGCTGACGATTCGAGGAAAGTATCATCAGTATCGAAGGAAAGAAAAAACGTTTATTAAAAAATATAGGAGAGAGAAAAAGACGTTCTGCATATGATATTCATGTTATATTTTTATCACATATTCTATTTACTTACACATATCCTATTTTATCACATATTATATTGCTATCTCACTTTTACTTGCGATTGTTCTTTCACACTGAGCGAAACACATATCCTCAGCGGGACATAAAAGAGACGCACTGCACGATTATCTCATTAATTTGGTTTAATCGTTTGTCGCGACATATCTCGACGTTCATCGTTATAGTGCTAACATTCGTTGATTTGCAAGGTATATTTCTTATCTATTGTTTATTTTTTACAAATATGTTTATTATTTTTTCTTAAATCGTTGTGTAAGTTTTTTGTTAAGGATTTGTCGTGGATAAGCGATTTGTTGTCAAGGAGGTAGCAGTTTTAAAGAATGGGAGCGAGTTGACACACTATATTTTTACGTGCCCATGGCGTTTCCTGACGAAAGCTGATCAATCGCACGCCTCATGGTTAATGACACATCATTACGGATTGCGGTGGAATGATGAGATGGTATCATATCGTACGGCGCAGCGTTTGATTTCAGAAGTTGTCAGTGGAGAAAGTGAGGCAATTGTTTATGTGAAGGGATTTGAAAAACGGAGGTGGTTACTGGACATTTTGAACAATGACGACGTCATAGTTGAAACGATCGATGTGCATTACGACGAGATTGAAAACGATCGCTTGAAAATTTAGACTCTACCAATACATTTCGGTGTGGAAGACACAGTAAATGTTGCGCGTTACAGAATGTATTAAAACTATTTAATCAGTGGATTCAAAATAAGTAATACGTGTTTCTTTATATATATATATATTAGGTGTATAACTTTGCTTCCGCCGTTTTCCTATAGATGGCTTTAGCGGTGAGTGATGGTCGAAATAAATAGATCATAGACGTCATACAATAAACTTGGGCATCTGTCAACATAACCCTATAGAAACATTAGTCGATTTATGTTTGCATCATAAAGTTATTCTCGATTGAAAATGTCAGTTTACGAGCCAAATTCTCGTCATTTGCGGGAGGTTTTAATTTTCTGCTTCAATATGAAGAAATCTGCGGCTGAGGCTCGAATGCTCTCAAATACTTATGGTGAGGCCGCTATTAGTGAAAGAGTGGTTGGTTTCATGTTGTGAGTGATTTCAACGCTTCAAGAACGGTGATTTTGACGTCGAAGACCACCACCATAGTGGTGGAAGAGAGAAGGTTTTCGAAGATGTAGAATTGGAGGCATTACTTGATCAAGACTCGTGTCAAAATCAAAAAGAATTGACACGATCATTGAGAGTGACTTAACTAGCCATTTCAAAACGCCTCAAAGCCATGGGAATGATTCAGAAGCAAGGAAATTGGGTGCCGTACGAGAAGCAGAGAGATGTTGTACGGCGTTTGTTTGTTTGTGAACAGCTGCTTGAAAGGCAAAGACGGAAGGTATTTCTGCATCGCATCGTGACTGGGGACGAAAAATGGGTTCATTATCCCAAGCGCAGAAAATCATGGGGAGTTCCCGGCCATGCTTCCACGTCGACGGCCAAACCGAATATTCACGGCTCCAAGGTCATGCTCTGTATTTGGTGGGACCAGCTCGGCGTAGTGTATTATGAGCTGTTAAAACCGACTGAAATCACAGGCGATCGGTATCGAACGCAATTGATGCATTTGAGCCGAACAATCGAGCAATGAAAGACAAACGGCCGCAATACAACGAGAGACACGATAAAGTGATTTTGCAGCATGACAATGCTCGACCCCATGTTGCGAAAGTGATCAAGACATACTTAGAAACGTTGAAATTGGAAGTCCTACCCCACCCGCCGTATTCTCTAGACGTTGCTCGCTCTGACTATCGATCAATGGCACACGGTTGACCAGCACTTCCGGTCTTATGAAGAAGTAAAAAATTGGATCGATTCGTGGATCGCCTCAAAAGATGACCAGTTTTTTCGACGCGGGATTCGTACGCTGCCCGAAAGATGGGAGAAAGTAGTGGCCAGCGATGGACAATACTTTGAATCATAAATGTATAACCAATTTTTTACAATAAAGCCTCGAATTTCGGAAAAAAA